>MU770893.1:680-28435 GCA_026770625.1 Nicotiana glauca | reverse complement strand
CCGCCCCGCCAACGTTCAAACCCGCCCCGCCCCGCAACCGCCCCGCCCCATTGCCATCCCTAAGTAAAATTGTCATTTGGTAAGATTATTCAGAGATCTTGAGAGGACATCGGCAACAAGAATAAAGAGAGATGGGATAGGAGATCCCCTTATTTTAAGCCCTATGAGGAGGTAAAGAAACCAGCTCTTGAACCACTAATGATAATTGAATACCACACTCCAGAAATAAGATTGTGAATTAAATTAATCCAAGAATCTGGGAAACCATATCTCGTGAGAACTAATGTGACAAAGGACCAAGACATTCAATTGTACGCTTTTGCCATATCTAATTTGATAACAATATTTCCCCCCAAGTTCTTCTGGGAAATATTATGAATAATTTCTTGAGCAAGTAGAATATTTTCAGTGATTAATCTATCCTTTACAAAGCCAGTTCGATTTTCACAAATTAGTTTTGAAAGCATAGGATTAAGTCTAAGAGAGAGTACTTTGGAAATAATTTTGTTGGTGAAGTTGGAAATCCTGATTGGCCTGGACTCTGAGAAATTTGTGGATGCCTCAATTTTGGAATTAAAACAAGACAAGTATATGAATAAAACTTGGTAAGGTTTTTACCATTGAAGAAATCCCTAAAAAAGGCAATAATATCTTTCTTGATAATATCGCGGCAATGATGAAAGAAAGTACCATTGAAACCATCTGGAACCAGCAGTGCTATCAACACTAAGGCTGAAGATTGCTTCCTTAATTTCCTCTTCGTTAGGGATAGCTGATAGTATGATCTTATCCTCATCGGATATGCAATTAGGAATACAGTTCAAGATATTATGATTGATGGTAGTCTTAGGGAGATTAAACAGAGATTTAAAATCTTTGACAATAGCTTTAGAAATGTTTTCTTCACTCTTTATCCATTTTCCCTTATGATTATTGATCCTATGGAGCTGGAGTTTTCTTTTATTTTCTCTCAAAAGACTATAAAAGTACCTTGTGTTACTATCTCCATCTTGAATCCATTTGGTTTGAGTCTTCGGTTTGAGTAGAGACTCCTGCATACTCAGCCGTTTTATATATTGAGCATCTGCCCTGCTATCTTCTGTTGATATCGATGTCAATGTTTTCAAGAAGTTGAATTTTGTCCTCCCATCTACTTACTTGGTCATTGATGTATCCAATCTCCTGTCTAGACAACTTACTTAGCCTGTTACTAAGATTTTATAATTTAGATTAGAGGATCAACATTGAGTTAACAGTAATATTTATGTTCCAAACTTCCTTGAAAATGTCCATAAAATCGTTTTGACTAACCCAAAAATCCAGAAACCTGAAGTAACTAATGCGAGTGTGGTTGGTGTTATAGCACTTCATGAGTAAAGGTCTATGATCCGAAATGGTTCTCACTTGGTGCCTAACAGTGCTATGCTAGAATTTTTGAATCCACGAGTCATTTACAAAATTTCTATCAAGCCTTTTCTAGACTCTCTTGCTAGGCCTCCAATTATTACATCAGGTGAACTTGGAGCAAGTGTAACCTAGGTCCATAACCCCACAATTATCCATACAATTAATGACACCCAAACTTCTATGAACTTTGTGAGGATTTCCTCCTAGCTTTTCATCGAGATAAATAATAACATTGAATTCACCCCCAATGCACCATGGACCATCAATTCTGAGGTTACCTTTCTCGAGGAGCTGCTAGTGATGTCATAACTCGAATTTTTCACCGTCAGGACCGTGATGATGCCTAATATTATACCCGCTAGGCAAGACAACGTTACCGATTATTTTACCTTTGTCCTTTACCTTTTAACAATTTACCATTTAATATTAGAAAATCAGCAAAAAATAAAATATGGAAGAACAGAATTTAACTGATTATCTTAATACAAATATGAATCCGACATAAAACTCCACCAAAAACTGGTATTACAATCTTGCGGATGGTCTACGAATAATACAAACAATGGTCTGAACAAAGAAATACAAATCTGTCTCGGAAATAGATAAAATAGAAAAGAAACATGATAGAAGGGGACGCCAAGGCCTGTGGACGCCTGCAGGACTACTTTGGATCTACACAGGACTGAAGGAAGCCACCCAACTCTACTCACACGTTCCGACAATGAGATCTACACAGAAAGTGCAGAGTACAGTATTAGTAAAATCGACCCCATGTACTGGTAAGTGTCGAGACTAAACTCGGTGAAGTAGCGATGAGGCTAGGGCAAGACAAACATCATAAACCTGTGCAGTTAATTAGTATAATAATAGAGTAACAAGTAATAAAAATGAAGCAAAAATGTACGGGGAGGGACAACATTCTGTGGGGGTTTCAACATAAAGGATTACACTATTAAGGAATTTAAACAGTTAAAACACTTGAATCGATAACAACAAATGAACACAACAAACAGAAAATGAATGCACGACATCAACCTTTGTGTTTTTGCTCTTAATCCTCACCATGCAATCAATAATGAAAATGTTCATGGCATCACCCTTCGTGCTTTATCATTCTTCCTCACCATATGAATAATAGAAATGTGCACGGCATCACACTTCGCGCTTTATCATTATTTCCTCACCCAAATAGTTGAACAATAACATCCCGACAAGGAAATCAGCAATAGAAACAAATACATCTTAGCAAGGGAATCAACTATAACCAATCTCGTTCCAACAATTAACTTCACAAAGTCAATATCAACTTGAGCCAATACTCAACAATGGTCAATTAGTTATAAATTATCATAAGTCTTATTAAACACGAATAACCATCAATTTAAGTTTGGACAATACATAATAAGAGTCACAACAGTTACAACAAAAGACTCACGGGCATGCTCGACACCAGCGTATAGATACTCGTCACCACACCTGTAGACACAACACCTATTCCCTAAAGCTAAGGTTAGGACAAACACTTACCTCGATTCCACAGCCAAAATAAAGCCTCAACTATTGCTTTCCCTCTAGATTTCACCTCCAATTCACTTGTATCTAGCCATAACTAACTTAACAAAATCAATAAATGCTAACGAATTCAAATCCAATGCTTAATTATAGGTATTTTATCAATTTTCCCAAAAAGTAAAAAAAATCAACCTCGGGCCTACTTGCTCAAAACTCAAGGTTCGAACCAAAACCTGATTACCCATTTACCCCCGAGCCCAGATATGAAATTGGTTTTGGAATCCGACCTCAATTTGAGGTCTAATTCCCGAAATTTTGAAATTCCTAAATTCCACCCTAGAACACCCAATTTCCCATGAAAATCCCTAGATTTTGTGATGAAATCTTGCATAAAGATAAGATAGATTGAAAGAGTTGAGTTAGAAATTACTTACCTATGATTTGGAGAAGTTTGGGTCTTTGGAAAATTGCCTAGGGAGGTTTAGGGTTCAAGAGAGTTTAAAAATAGGTTACAATCCCATCTAAGTTATGATTTACACAGTTGCAAATATCATATTTGCTACAATAGGTTCGCAAATACCGACTCACAAATGCTACCAAAGCATCGCAAATGCAAAGCCTAGCCTTGGCTGCTGACTTTGCAAATGCAAACTATTGTTCGCAAATGCGGTGACTGTTGGAGTCGCAATTGTGATGATGGGCTTCGCAAATGCGAAGGTCCCCCTCCCTTCCCTGTTATCGCAAATTCGATGAAATATCGCAAAGCGATGCTCGCATTTGTTAACCAAACTTTGGAAATATGAAGTCTGAAGACCTGCAATCATACCAGCAAATTCCTTAAGTCTCAAAATGCTCCGTAGCCTATCCAAAACTCACCCGAGCCCTCGGGCTCCAACCCAAACATGCACACAAGTCTAAAAAGATCATATGGACTTGCTCATGCAATCAAATCGCCAAAATAACATCTTAAACAATGAATTAGTATCAAAATTAATGAACTTCTCAAGAACACCTACAGTAACTATTTCAATACCGAGGGTCCGAATATGAATTTCGTTTCTTACATAATTCTATAGATACAACTTATATAATATGTTAAACCTGTACCGGGCTTCGAAACCAAAATACGGCCCTGATACCATCAAATTCAAACATTATTCAATTTCTAAACTCCTTATATTTTTCAGTTAAATAATTTTCTTCAAAAATTTATTTCTCGGGCTAGGGACCTCTGATTTCAATTTCGGGCATACGCCCAAGTCCCATATTTTCCTACGGACCCTCCGGGACCGTTCAATCACGGGTCCGAGTCCGTTTACCCCAAATGTTGACTGAGGTCAACTTAATTCAATTTTAAAGGCACAATTTATTATTTTTATCAAATTTTCACGTAAGGCTTTCCGAATATACGCCTGGACCGCTCACACAAATCGAGGTGAGACAAAAGGAGGTTTTTAAGTCCTCGAAACACATATTTGACTTCTAAAACAAAAGATAACCTTTTGGGTTATCACATTCTCCACCTCTAAAACAACCGTTCATCCTCGAACGGACATAGAAAGTACCTGAGTCGGTGAAAAGATGGGGATATTGGCTTTGCATAATAGACTCGGATTCCCAGGTAGCTGCCTCGATAGGGTAACTTCTGCACTGAACACGAACCGAAGGGTAACTCTTCGATATCAACTAACGAACCTGCCGGTCTAGAATAAATACCGACTCCTCATCATAGGCCAAGTCCTTGTCCAACTGGACAGCACTGAAGTCTAACACGTGGGATGGATCGCCATGATACTTCTGAAGCATGGACAAATGAAGCACTGGATGCACATCTGTTAAACATGGAGGCAATGCAAGCCTATAAGCCACCTCTTCGACTCGATCAAGGATCTCAAAAGGCCCGATGAACCTAAGGCTTAGCTTTCCCTTCTTCCCAAATCTCATCGTGCCCTTCATGGGCGACACTCGAAGCAACACTCGCTCCCCAACCATGAATTCCACATCACGAACCTTACGGTTGCCATAACTATTCTACCTGGACTGAGCAGTACGAAGCCTATCCTGAATTATCTTAACCTTCTTCAAGGCATCCTGAACTAAATTTGTACACAACAATCGAGCCTCTCTCGGCTCAAACCACCCAACCGGCAACCGACACCACCTACCATAAAATGCCTCATAGGGAGCCATCTGGATGCTCGACTGATAGTTGTTGTTGTAGGCAAACTCTGCTAATGGCAAGAACTAATCCCAACAACCTCCAAAGTCAATAACACATGCTTGGAGCATATCCTCCAAAATCTTAATAGCACGTTTGGACTGTCCGTCCATATAAGGATGAAATGATGTGCTCAACTTGACCCGCGTACCAAACTCACACTGTACTACCCTTAAGAAATGCGAGGTAAATTGCGTACCTCGATCAGAAATGATAGACACGGGCATACCTTGAAGACGAACGATCTCACGGATGTAAATCTCTGCTAATCGCACAGAAGAATACGATACTGCCACCAGAATGAAATGCGCTGACTTAGTCAGCCTATGCATAATAACCCATACTGCGTCGAACTACCTCTGAGTCGTGGGAGTCCAACAACGAAGTCCATAGTGATACGTTCCCACTTCCACTCAGGAATCTCAATATTTTGAAGCAAACCACCAGTTATGTATCTGATGCTCGTACTTTACCTGCTGACAATTCAAACACTGAGCTACATATGCAACAATATCCTTCTTCATTTTTCACCAACAATGTTGTCGCAAGTTCTGATACATCATAGCGGTGCCCGGGTGAATAGAAAACCGGGAACTGTGGACCTCCTCTAGAATTAACTCATGAAGTCCATCCATATTAGGCACACAAACTCGACCATGTATCCTTAAAACTCCATCATCTCCAACTATAACCTGCTTGGCACCTCCGTGCTAAACTATGTCTCTAAGGATAAGCAAATGAGAATCATCATATTACCGATCTCTGATACGCTCGAATAATGAAGAACGAGCGACTGTGCAAGCTAGAACATGGCCCGGCTTAGAAACATCCAACCGTATGAACTGATTAGCTAAAACCCGAACCACCAAAGCAAGTGGTCTCTCACCAACTAGAATATACGCAAGGCTGCCCATACTGGCTGACTTCCTACTCAAGGCATCTGCCACTACATTGGCCTTTCCAAAATGATACAAGATGGTGATATCATAGTCTTTAAATAGCTCCAACCACCTCCTCTACCTCAAGTTTAGCTCCTTCTGCTTGAACAAGTATTGAAAACTCTTGTGATCCGCGAACACCTCACATGATACACCATAAATAATGCCTCCAAATCTTCTGCGTGTGAATAATGGTTGCTAGCCCCAAATTGTAAACTGGATAATTCTTCTCGTGGGTCTTCAACTATCGCAAAAAATATGTAATAACCTTGCCATTCTGCATCAACACCACACCAAGTCCAATACGAGATGTGTCACAATATATTGTATATGGCCTTGAACCTGTGGGTAGTATCCACACCGGTGCCGTGGTCAAGGCTATCTTGAGCTTATGAAAGCTCGCCTCACACTCGTCCGACCACCTGAACTTGGCACCCTTCTGGGTCAACCTGGTCATCGGGGCTACTACAAATAAAAAACCCTCCACGAATCGATGGTAATAACCCGCCAAACCCAAGAAATTCTGGATCTCTATAGCTGATGTGGGTCTAGGCCAATCCTTGACTACCTCAATATTCTTAGGATCCACTTAATAACCTCTGCTAATACAACATGGCCCAAGAATACAACCGAACTCAACCAATACTCACATTTCGAAAACTTAGCATACAACTGACTATCTCTCAGAGTTTGAAGAACGACTCGAAAGTGCTACTCATGATCCTCTCGGCTGTGGGAGTAGATCAAAATATCATCAATGAAGACAATCACAAAGGAATCCAAATAAGGCTTGAACACTCGGTTCATCAAATCCATAAATGTTACTGGGGCATTTGTCAACCAAATAACATCACTAAGAAATCATAATACCCGCACCGAGTGTGAAAAGCTGTCTTAGGAACAGCAAATGCCCTAATCCTCAACTGATGGTATCCAGATCTCAAATCAATCTTCGAAAATACCTTGGCACCCTGAAGCTGATCGAACAAATCATCAATCCTTGTCAATGGATACCTGTTCTTGATGGTGACTTTGTTCAACTGCCGATAATCTATGCACATCCACATTGCATCCTTCTTCTTAACAAATAACATCGGTGCACCCCAAGGCGAGACACTAGGTCTAATAAGGCCTTTATCAAGCAAGTCTTGCAACAGTTCTTTCAATTCCTTCAACTCTGGATGGGCCATACGATACGGAGAATAGAAATAGGCTGAATGCCTGGAGCCAAATAAATGCAAAAGTCAATGTCCCTATCGAGTGGCATCCTCGACAGGTCTGCAAGAAATACCTCTAGAAACTCATGAATAATGGACACATAATCTATAGAACGAACCTCGCCAATATAATCGCAGACATAAGTCAGATAAGACAAACACTTATAAGAGATAACCCTGCTGGTAAAATAACCAAGAGTCCCCCTCCACTCTAAACGAGGCAACCCCGGCAATGCTAAGGTCACAGTCTTGGCATGACAGTCCAATATGGCATGATAAGGTGACAAAAATCCATCCTCAAAATGACATTGAAGTCTACCACATCGAGAAGTAGGATATCTACACAAGTCTCAAGAACCCCCAATAACAACCACGCATGAACAGTAGATACAATCTACCATAATATAATCACCCACCGATGTAGACACGTAAGTAGGAGCACTCAAAGAATTATGAGGCACTACCAAATATGAAGCAAAATAAGAAGACACATAGGAGTATGTAGACCCCGGATCAAAGAGAACTGAAGCATCTCTACTACAAACTAGAACAGTACCTGTGATAACTACATCGGAGGACTCAGCCTCAGGCCTGGCTGTGAAAGAATAACATTGGGGCTGGGGCCCACCATTCTGAACTACATCCCTAGGACAGCCTCTTGTGGGCTGGCCTCCACCTCTAGTGGCCTGACCTCTACCTCTAACGTCCTGAACGCCACCTGTAACACCTCGAAACCTACCTCTAGCTGGCTGAGCGGGCGGTTGAATACCCAATATTGGAACAATGGCACGAGAACCCTGATGTTGAGAACTGCTCGAGGCTCGAGGGTAAAATCTAGTAATGTGCCTTGTATCGTCACATACAAATAAGACTTCAGTTGCTGAGACTGCTGACCCTGACAGCCTAAGTAACCACCCTGAAAACACTGGAGCGGATGTGTACTGATAGGAGATGGTGGTGCACTATAAGGAAACTGATCAGAATATTGCATATGAGAACCACGACCACCTGGAGCATCGTGAGAAGTTTGAAGTATAGAATGAAATAGCTTGGGAGGATGGCCTCTACCAAAAGAATCCCTGCGTCGAATGACGAGACCTCTTGTCAGACCCCCGACCTCTCCCCTGAGCTAAAACCATCTCAACCTGTTTGGCCACATTGGCCGCATCCTGAAAAGAAATCTCACTCACTGTCTCCTTAGCCATCTGCAATCTAATAGGCTGAGCGACTCCCTCAATAAACCTCATCACCCTCTTTCTCTCTTTCTCTCTCTCTCGGTGGGGAGTATCAAAAGAGCATGACAAGAGAAATCAATAAACTTCGTGTTTTACTGGGTGATAGTTATAGAACCCTGCTGAAGATGCTTGAACCACCTGCGGTACTCATCTTTCTAAGTGACAAGAAGGAACTTCTCGAGAAACAGCTACAGGAATTGGTCCCAAGTGAGAGCTAGTGACCCAGCTAGTCTGGCAAACAAAAATCGCTCAACTATTTCTTGGCGGAACTTGACAGACGAAAAACAGCAAAGTCGACCCCTTTTGTCTCCACTATCCCCATGTTCCGAAGAACCTCATGACATTTGTCCAACTAATCTTGGGGATCCTCGGAAGATGTACTGCCACAGGTAGTAGTGACGAGCTTGGTGAAACTGTCCAACGTCCACAAAGCATCTAAAGACATAGTTGATCCATAACCGGTCTGAGCTACAACACCCGGTGGGACTACCCCAACTGGCTGAGCTGTTGGAATCTGAAACTGGGGAGCCATCTGCTTCGGAGTACGAGTAGCGTGAGTCTGTGCTCCCTCCCGTCCCGAGAGATGGCTGGTGCTACAGGAAGTATGCCTACCTGAGTGACACTCTCCATAAGGCCCACTAGACGGACCAGAGCATCCTTGAGTACCAGGGTAGTGCTGAACCCCTCTAGGACATGAGCTGGGCCCGCTGGAACTGTCTGGTCCGGAACCTCATCATCAAACTCTACCTCAGGCTCCGCCGCTGGTGCTGCTCTTCTAGGCTGAGCTCTTCCCCTACCTCAGCCTCTAGCACGACCTCGGCCTCATATTATGACCTTTGTAGGAGGTGCCGCTAGGGGATCAAGCTACTGATCAGCTAATAAAGTGGTACGTGTTCTCTCCATCTGTGAAATAATAGAGTAGGGGTTTAATTAGCACTGAGAAATCAAACCGCACGATAGAGATGAATAGAAGTGAAACTGTGCCTAACTCTGTAGCCTATGGGGGATAAGCACAGGCATCTTTGTACTGATTCCCTTAGACTCTAATAAGCTTGCCCGTGAATTGTGAGACCTAAGCAACCTAGAGCTATGATACCAACTTGCAATAACTCGAATTTTCCACTGTCGGGACCATGATGGTGCCTAACATTGTACCCGCTAGGCAAGCTAACGTTACTGATTATTTTACCTTTATCCTTTTCCTTTCACCACTTACCAGTTAATATAAGAAAATAAGCAAAAACCAAAATGCGGAAGAATAGAATTTAACAGATTATCTTAATACAAATACGAATCAAAATAAAACTCCACCCAGAACTGGTGTCACAATCTCATGGATGGTATACAAATACTACAAATAATGGTTTGAACAAAGAAATACACATATGTCTCGGAAATAGATAAAACAGAAAAGAAACAGGATAGAATGGGACGCCAAGGCCTACAGACGCCTGCAGGACTACCTCGGGTCTCCAATGGACTGAAGGCAGCCACCCAACTCTACTCATACGGTCCAACACCAATATTTGCACAGAAAGTGCAGAGTGCACTATTAGTAAAACCAACCCTTGTACTGGTAAGTGTGGAGCCTAACCTCGGTGAATTAGTGACGAGACTAGGACATGCAAACATCATAAACCTATGCAGTTAATTAGTATAATAACAGAGTAACAAGTAATAAAAACTAAGCAGAAATGTACAGGGAGGGGAAACATGTTGTGGGGGTTTCAATATAAAGGATTACGGTGGTAAGGAATTTAAATAGTTAAAACACTTGAACCGATAACAACAAATGAACACAAGAAACAAAAAATGAATGTTCGTGCTTTTACTCTCAATCCTCACCATGCAATCCATAATGAAAATTTGCATGGCATCACCCTTCGTGCTTTATCACTCTTACTTACCATATGGATAATAAAAATGTGCACGACATCAACCTTTGTGCATCATCTCTCTTCCTCACCATATGCATCAATAAAAATGTAAATGTGCACGACATTATCCTTCATGCTTTATCACTCTTTCCTCACCATATGCATAAGTATGAATGTGCACGCATCGCCCTTTGTGCTTTATCACTCTTTAATCACCCAAGCAGTAGAAACAATAACATAACGGCAAGGGAATCAACAATAGAAACAAATACATCCCGGCAAGGGAATCAGCTACAACCAATCTCGTTCCAACAGTTAACTTCACAAAGTCAATCTCAGCTTGAGCCAATACTCAACAATGGTCAACTACTATGAAATTATCATAAGTCTTATTAAACATGGATAATCATCAATTTAAGCATGGATAGTACATAATAAGAGTCATATCAGTTACAGTATAAGACTCACGGGCATGCTCGCCACCAACATATAGATACTCGTCACCATACCTATACATTGTACACAGCACTAACACATAGCAAATAAGACACAACGCCTATTCTCTCAAGCCAAGGTTAGGCCAAACACTTACCTCGATTACACGACCAAAATCAAGCCTCAAATATTGCTTTCCCTTTAGATTTAACCTCCAATTCACTTGTATCTAGCCATAATTAACTTAATAACATCAATAAATATCAAAACAATTGACCCCATGCCCAATTGGTCAAAACTCGAGGTTCAGACCAAAACACGATTATCTATTCACCCCCGAGCCCGAATATGAAATTGTCTTTGGAATTCGACCTCAATTTGAGGTCTAATTCTCCAAATTTTGCAATTTCCAAATTCCACCCAAGAACACCCAATTTTCCACGAATATCCCTAGATTTTGTGATGAAATCTTGCAAAAAGATGAGATAGATTAAAAGAGTTGAGTCAGAAATCACTTACCTATGATTTGGAGAAGTTTGGGTATATGAAAAATCGTATAGGGAGGTTTCGGGTTCAAGAGATTTGAAAATGAGTGAAAATCCCGTCTAAGTTTTGATTTACACAGTCGCAGATATTGCATTTGTGATAATAGGTTCGCAAATACGAACTCCCCAGTGCGACCAAAGTATCGCAAATGCGAAGCTTGGCCTTGGTTGCTGGCTTCACAAATGCGAACTATTATTCGCTAATGTAGTGACTGTTGGAGTCGCAATTACGATGATAAGCTTCGCAAATGTGAAGGTCCCCCTCCCTTCCCTCTAATCACAAATGCAATGAAACATCACATTTGCGAGCCAGACTTCGCAAATACGAAGTGTGCAGACCTGCAATCACACCAGCAAATTCCTTAAGTCTTAAAACACTTCGTAGCCTACCCAAAACTCACCCGAGCCCTCGGGATCCAAACTTACCGTGCAGATAAGTCTAAAAATATCATATGAACTTGCTCGTGTGGTCAAATCACCAAAATAACTTCTTAAACAACGAATTTAGCATCAAAATCAATCAAATTCTCAAGAACACCTAAAGTTACTATTTCACAAATGAGGGTCTGAATCACGCCATATGAATTCCGTTTCTTGCCAAATTTTACGGAAATAACTTAAATACCATGTTAAACCTGTACCCGGATACGAAACAAAAATACGGGTCTGATACCATCAAATTCAAACATTATTCAATTTCTAAACTCGTTATATTTTTCAGTTAAATAATTTTCTTCAAAAATTTATTTCTCGGGCTAAGGACCTCGGAATTCAATTTCGGGCATACGCCCAAGTCCCATATTTTTCTACGGACCCTCCAGGACTATCCAATCACGGGTCTGGGTCTGTTTACCCAAAATATTGATCGAGGTCAACTTAATTCAATTTTAAAGGCAAAATTTAGCATTTTGTTTTCATATTTTCACATTAAGGCTTTCTGGATATATGCCCAGACTGTGCATGCAAATTCAAGTGAGACAAAAAGTGGTTTTAAAGGCTTCAGAACCTAGATTTAACTTCTAAAAGAAAAGATGACCTTTTGGGTGATCACAAGTGATCTGGGAACAACAACCTAAGGGATCCTTTCAAAATCGAGCTCATGAGATTCATGAGAGAGATAAATGAACAAATGGATCAGAATGCGAAGGATTTTCAAGCTCGGATGGATCATATTTCAGGCGTGCCGCCAGTGCTAAAGGGTCCGAATTAAAAAAAGTATATGCAATTACCGCTTAAACCAAGTGAGGCATAGAGTTGATCCCGAAGAGGTTCCGAATGCCAGACATACTAAAGTATGATGTTCAAATCTGCAATAGCACATCATGATCTACACCATGGTAGTTCAAGGAAATGAATTGGCTCAGTATGAGATCAAGTTGGTTTTTTTTGAAATTTTTTGGTGAAACTCTCACGAAAGAGTGCCATGACATGGTATTCTCTCTTACCCAAACATTCAATAGATTCTTTTGAAATGCTTGTATAATCGTTCATCAAAGCTCCTGCCCAAGTAAGAAAGGTCCAGGCCAGAAAGGCAGATATATTCTAAATTTTTCAAGGCAAATCCGAGTTGCTGCGAGAATTCGTAATTCGATTCCAAAAAGAAAGGATGTTGTTACCAACGTATCCAGATGAATGAGCAGTGGAGGCGTTCATGAAGCATCTAAATCCACTGAGTTTCGATGCCTCCAAAAATTTAAAGGAGAGATTGCTCGAGTTTTAGGCAACCACATGGGCGGATGTACATAATCACAACGAGTAGAAGATAACAACTTGGCTCTTTGGTGTCATCCAGAGGACGGGGTCGCGATAAAAATCAGGATAAGTTTAAAAATGACTTTAATGTAGATTGGAGGTCCTCTAGGGATCATTTCCTACCATAAAGGAGGACAGATAGACATAGCAGTATAGGGTTCCAATCATCGAATAGATTCTCTTCCAAGAGAAGGATAGATTACTGTCTAAGTAACAAACCCTTGCAAGTGAAAGAGGTGCAAGGTTTTCGAGATCCTGCATATCCTAGGTTTTCAATTTAAAACTTTAACATCAACCTGGTAGAATTGGTGTCGGCAATTACAAACATCAAAGAGGCACGATTTCCAAAACTAATCCGATCGGATCCTAGCCAGAGGGATCCTAATCTATGGTATGAATTCCATTGGACTCACGACCATAGAACTGTGGATTTCTGACACTTTTGCGAGGAAGTAGCGATGTTATTGAGGAATAGCCATCTTAGAGAGTTCTTAAGTGACCGCGCAAAAAACAATATTTATGGTAAAAGCCGGGACAATGTAGAACCATCAAAGGCAGCAGCTGGGTCACCTCGAATGACAAACAACATGGTATTCGGAGGAAGCAAGGTCAATGGGGTGACATCTTTGGCAATAAAAAAGACAAAAATATCAGTGAATCATGGCAAAAGGATCTGAGAAGTCTTAGAATATGAAATCACCTTCATAGAAAAAGATGTTGATGGACTTTTATTGCCGCATAATGATGCACTATAATTTCACTTAATGTCTTAGATTTCAAAATTAAGCATGTTATGATCGATTCAGGGAGTTCAGCCAACATCATACAATGGAGAGTTCTAGAGCAAGATAAGCTAACCATGAACATCATTCCAGCGATGAAACTTTTGGTTAGTTTCAAATTAAAAAGCATGACTACCCGAGGAGAAATTTTGTTGCCCATGCATGCTGAAGTATTAACGAAGACCACCCTGTTCGAAGTGGTAGATGGCAATATGGGCTATAATGTGATCCTCAAAAGGCCGTGGATACATGAGATGAAGCTTGTGCCCTCTACATGCCATCAACTGTTGAAGTTTCTGACACTAGAAAGGATCAAACAGATAAGAGGAGACCAATCGGCTGTAGGGGAAATGAATGATGTAACCATTTCTAGTAGCAAGGATAGAGCATCCAACAAATAGAAGTTACAAGAACTAGTGCTTTCTATGATCCAAACAAAGATGGTAAAAATGAGGAGTTATCGAAATTATATCAGGTACCAAGATCTTTTCAGGTACCGGAAGAGATAGGTGCAACTAAATTAATCACGGAAGAGCTCAAGAAAGTGGCCCTTTTTGACGAATTTTTGGAAAGAAAATTTCATTTGGGAACAGGGTTAAGTCTCGATCTCCGGTTAGAACTTATAATTTTTCATAAAGCTAACGTTGACTGCTTTGCATAGTCGCACTCAGATATGATAGGTATTCCATTGAAGATAACGGTCCACAAGTTAAGTCTAGATCCATACCTCCCACTGGTAAGGTAAAAGAAAATCCCGATAGCAGAGGTAAGGAACATATTTGTCAAGGAAGAGACAACCCGACTACCTAACATCGGTTCGATCCCATAGGAGTTCATATGAAACATCCCTAAGAGATGTTCGACATCCTGAGGAAGTACAATATGAAGCTTAACCTAGAGAAGTGTGCCTTAGGGTTTGGCTCTAGTAAATTCTTGAAAATTCTGGTCTCTCAAAGAGAGATCCAAGCAAATCCTAACAAAATCAAAGCCACCAAGGACATCCAGGACTGGTAACTCCGGAATGCTAACAGGCATTGAAGGATGTATAAAGGTACCTATCCAACCCTCTTTTGTTGTCGAAGCTGGGGGAAGGTGAACAACTGAGAATTTATTTATGGGTCTCGGAAGTAGCGGGAAGTGTCATTTTGCTCTGAGAAAAAAAAGATACGTAATTTTCTGTTTATTATGTTAATAAAATATTATCAGGAGTGGGGACACATTATTCGAACCTCGAAAAGCTGGCAGTAACTCTCGCAGTTGCCTCTCGAAAGCTTGTGCCTTATTTTAAGTATCACCCTGTAACAGCAATGACAACCTTTCCTTTAAAGAATGTCCTTCATAAGCCTGATTTGTCAGGTTATTTGGCTAAATTGGCAGTTGAAGTGAGCGAGTTTGACATTGAGTATAAACCCAAGACTGCAATCAAGTCACAAGTTTTGCCAACTTCATGGCCAATTTTAGTACGAGATTAATGCATTTGGCTACTAGGGAAACAGTGACGGTGTCACGAATGAAATAAGAAGTTTGGACCTTATTTACGGATGGAGCCTCCAACGTAAAAGGGTCCGTTCTTGGGGTAGTTCTAATCACGCCCTAGGAGAAAAACCTAAGTATGGCCATTAGAACTATACCATTAACTAATAATGAAGTCGAGTATAAGGATTTGATTGCATGAATTGAACTAGCTCACATACTAGGTTCCGAGATTATTGAGATAAAGTGCGGCTCCTATCTGGTGGTAAACCAAGTGTATGGAATATTTGACACAAAGGAGGAATGCATGCACTAGTACTTGAACAAGTTTCAGGCATTACGTGCACGATTTAGAGAATTGTCAATCATCCATATTCTGATGGAGAAAAATGTAGAGGCAGACGCATTGGCTAATTTGGGTCATCCACATAGATAAAAGAATCTGATTCTGGTATGGTCATCCAATTGCTGAATTCGGTGTTGGATGTGGATGGATACCACGAAATGAATTCAACCAACTTCGTTTGGGACAGGAGGAACGAGTTCATTAAATATGTCAAACATGGTAAATTACCCGAAGACCCAAAAATGTCTCGGGCACTACAGAGTAAAGCAGCTCATACTGTCTTGTTGATGGACAATTATATTAAAGGTCATTTGAAGGACCGCTGGCTAGGTGTCTAGGAGCCTTGGAGGTTGAATATGTAATGATGGAGGTCCATGAAGGGGTCTGCTAAAACCATTCTGATGTAGACTCATTGGCTCTCAATTTAGTTATAGTCGGCTACTACTGGCCTTGAATGGAATAACGCAGACATTCGTACAAAAAAGCAAAAGGTGTCAGTGCCATGCCTAATTAGTGCACCAACAAGCGTAACTTCTACATTCGATAATATCACCATGGCCTTTCATGAAGTGAGGGGTGGACATAACCGTTCACAAGTTATCTTTACCGATGAAGCAACAGTATAAAGTATAAAATAAAGGAAAAGCTTTCGAAGAATGCAAGACTTCCAGTGTCCAAATTCTTATACTTAACACTCGAACACTGGGGTGGAGGAGTAATATATGTTACAGCACCAGAAGTACCCCGTAGAACGGGGATTTCTAGAACCGGGATCAATGTGTTACCAGTACCAGGTACTACATGATCACCTCTGTAAAAATAAGTTGTACAAGTTAGTCTAATTTATTGGCAGATTTATTTACTTAAGAAAATGAATGTTTAAGTAAATTTAATTTTAAAGATAGAGGAAGTAAATCAAAGTCCTTTTATCCTTATTTTATTTCTATCAAAATGATAAGTTAATTTATTTTATTATTTGCGAGTTACTAAAAATTTCAAATGCTTGTCACATAATGAACATGAGACATCCTATTCAAAATCACCGTCAATATAAGGGTCCTCTCTTATGAAACCCTCATAATAAAAGGTAAATTACGGAAGAGTTTATGCCCAGAATCAAAAGCTATCAGATGTAAAAATATTTCCGAAGCTTTATCAATTAAACGTAAGAAGAATATTTATGCGCAACATTTAAGCAAAGAGTTCTTTTATATATTAAAGTTCCAAACTTAGAAAAAAGCTTTGGCATAATTATAAAAAATAAAAGGAAAATAATTTTTTATACATTATTTGCTACTAGAACCCGGAGGGACGGAAAGGTCTTCATTTCCCCCCCAGTGGTAGAAGGATATTCTTTTGTCGGTTTGAGGCCTTCATCTTATTCGATTTCCCCTTCGGATCCCAAATACTCAGAACTAGTATTTTAGGAGTCAGATGCAACGGGTCGAGCAGGAAGGTTATCACAAGCAGTTAACTCCAGTTTCGTGGCCTTGGCAGTGTAGTCATCTATGTTGGCAATGGCTTCTTTGGCCTCCTCCAAAGTCTTTCTCTTCATATGATACATGGCGTAGGTCTTCTGAAGACGAGGGAATCTTCTTGGTCCTGGAGTTTTGCTTGGATCTTATCAAATTTAATTTGGAGCTCTTCATGTTCAGCCTTCATTATTCTAATTTTGGAATCAAGATCAAAGTTTCTACTCCATGACTCTCTTGAGACTCTCTTCCATTTTTTCCCTTTTCTCCTTGGCAGCATAGGCCTCCTTGGTTTTGGTATGCAAACCAGCCTCTAATTTACTAACTTGTTCCATGAAGGCTGATTCACGTTCGGAAAAAACACTCATAATATCATAAAGCTCATCCCACTTAGCCTTTGCTTTGTTAAGGTTCTCTTGAAGCTAGGCGGCTTCATGGCGACGAGCCATCCTTCTTGCTCAGACTGTTGCAGTCGTGCCTCAAGTTCATCAATTTGAGCAACTTTGTCCTTCAGCACCGGCAGAGAGTCAACGAGCTGCTTCCTCTTAGCCAACAATTGTTCTCGTTCTGTAAAAAGCTCTTGCTTGTCTAGAATCAACCTTTGCAGGTCCTTGGAGGTGAGAAGATTGTCCTAAAAAGGGACATGATCAAGATTATTACTTTGGAGCGTAAATGGGAAGCAAATAGAAAAAGGTGAGATTATTACCTACACCGAGCAATGCATACTGTTGTTTATTAGGCACTCCCTAGAAAGGAGTTCATCCTTTTCCAGTCCTTAATAGAAGCTAGCGGCTTCAGGTAATTAACAAGCTCCACCAGCATGGAGAGAATATGGCACTTTTTCAAAATCAAAAAAGTATCACTTCGCCATCCACGAGGATCTTGAGAAGGGGTCGAGTACGCGTTTCCCAAGTTCCTGTGCTCGGGAGACTATAGAGGAGAAGTATTCCCTACTTTTTTGGCTGAAGCCGGTGGAATAAAAGAAATCAGTGCTGGTGGAGAAGGGGCAGCCATTGTTGATGTATAAGGAGTTATTGGTGTTGATGGAGAAGAAACAACTGTGGTAGAATGAGTGGTAGTTCTTACTAGCTCAGACGTTGATCACAGAAGGAGGTCAGGGGCCGAGCTCCTCTGACCAGAGATGGAAACAGGGATCGAAAAGCGAGAATCGACATTCTCAATCAAGTCCATTTCCCCTAGAGCACTTGGACTTTTACTAGTGGATTTTGGAGCTCCCCTGGCAGAGCATCCGGTTGAGCTGATGAAGGTCGTTCTCTCTTTTGAAGGGATGCCTTTTCATTATTGGTTTCCTCTTCATCATCGAGGACCATTTTGGTCGGCTCAATTGGTGTTTTCTTTATTCTTTTCTCCTAAGTCCCAACTGAAGAGGAACATGTCCTCTTCAGCTTCTTATTTTTAGGCTGGGGACTCCGAGAGGATGCAAACTCACTAGAGGCTCGAACAGATCCACGAGTCTTGCTCTGGTTAAGGGAATTCTGTAGTACTCGCTCGGCCTCCTCGTGGTCATCGAGAGCGTTGTTATTGTGTCACACAACATAACCCCTTGGAAGCCCTATAAAAGCAAAAAAGACGATTAGTAAATTGTTTTTAAATTGTATTACACAATTACAATTGAAAGAATTAGGATTTTTTCTCACCATCATTCTTGGCTTTCCACTCGTATTTGGGAGCCATTTCTTTCCACCGTCGGGATTCCGAAGTTGTAATATCCAGAATTTTCTAAACCCATCGATCCAGACTATGAATCTGTGGTAGTTCACAGTGAGTAGCTGAAATAAAGGGAGAAAAAATTCATCAAAGCAAGAAATTATTTTTTACGAAGAAAGGAAACGAATACTCGAAGACTTACGAAAAAGATTCCATGATTCGGGGAAAGCTGGAGCTGTGATCGGGATGATGTTCCTTGTAGCAATAACAATGAACTGCTCCATCCATCCTCGGTTGTTGTCATCATCTACGCTGGTGAGAAGAGCGTGGTAGCCACACTTGCTGAAGTTTAACATTCCCCACGAAAAAGCTCAGGGCAGTAAAGATCCATCATATGTGTGAGAGTTAGGGTTTCCTATGTCTCGATGCACAACTCACAAAGGCATGCCACCGTACGCCATATGGATTGGCCTACATGTGCCAAGCAGTCATAATACAAGTGGCAAAATTCTAGAATTATTGGGTCAAGCCCTTCACTCGACCCCCAAGGTGAAGGGACCCGAAGTAAAATTATAGACATACATGAACCCCGCCTTGGAGTAGGTAACTCGTTATACCCCATATAGGACGAAGATTTTGACGTTGAAGCAGTTGCAGTCCTCCTTCACAAAGGGATGCTAGACGGACGAATATAGGAGAGGTACCTGCGAACAAGTCAAAACTTGTTGTTTGTGGAATTTGCATGTGCTTTTTGTTCCTCGAGATCAAGTGTGGTGCTATGATAAAAGTGGTTCATACTCGACGTCAATCTCTTTGGTTTTGTTTTTCTTTAGGCCTCCAATAATGAGAAGACCAGTATTTCCGAAGATCGCGGTGTAAGAAGACATGGTGGTAAAAGATTAGTGAATAAGTTCTTAACAAGAAAATTGAATGTTTTAGGAAAGTTCTAAGAAAATTTAGAAAAATAGAAAGAGTTGTGGAAGTAGTGAAAGTGAAGAAGTAAAAATGATGAGTAGTTGAGAAGTTATAGAAGGAAAGAATCATGGTCATGATTACCTCGAAAACTGGCGAAAGCACTTCCTGAATTATGGGGCAATACGTGTTCGGGGTAATAAATGCGAGAAGGCGTGCGTCTCTTCGAGTGTCAGAGACCGTTCAGGAACTTTCCCTCCAAAAACGGAATTCTCATCTACTTTCAAGTAACACTGAGTTGCATTACCGAAAAGTATGGGGACTATCTGTATGGGGTGAAATTGGTTGATAACAGACGGTCGAATAGTGAGGTGACACGTGGAGCAAAAGATAGGCAAAAGGCAAGTTAGCAAATAACTGGCACCGAGTGTGAAGTGTGTAACCGACACGGGATGGACCCTGAAAGAAGCATAGCCAATAATAAAAATTCAAATATTTGACATCGGATAGCATTTAATGAGCAGCTGTTACAGAGAATATCTATATTCAAAGCCAGCCATTATGCACTCATCAATGACGTTTTTATTTTCATTCAAGAGAAGCTTGATTTTAAGATTTTGTCTCCCTAAGTGTGGTTATAAATAGCAGGATGAACAACCATTATAAAGACAGGAAAATCTCTGTACACAAAAGCCATACTCTATTATCTTGTTACGCTCAATTTGAACACCTGAACAATTGCTTTTACTTTTTTTCTCGGAAAGGCTAAGTCGTGAGTTAGGCCTGTTATCTTCTTTGTTTCATTTGATAATCTTATTTTTATTTTTATTTACTTCTTATTTTTTGGGTCAAGTTGATTCGCTTATCTGTAAATCACGTTATAAATTCAATTATACTATTTTACGAGTAAACAATACATTTCGGTAATTTTCTCATAATAGAACTCATTACTTCTTTAATCACATAATTCAGCATAAGTTATCAAATGGGTAGTACGCATATAAATAATAAGTTGACATTTCTCTTTGATAAAAAAAAAGGGACACATTTCACCGTTGTATGACTAACTGGCAATTACTAGTGAGTAGTGATTTTCGCTTCATGCAGGGGAATTATAGCCTGTAATTCAAACTGAGGACGAGTTTTTGGGATTTCTTACTTTCATGTAAATAAGAATTGTGACATAATAAAATAAAGCTCGATCAGGGTAGAGCTATGGCTGTGTTGAGCTGCAAAGATTGGATCACATCAGATTCTGGCAAGTTGAGAGGTGGCATGGAGAAATGGTCATAAGTAGAGCTACCTTTTCTAATTTCTTGCATAGTGAGAAGAGCTGCTATTGTCTTCCGAAATATTCCTTCTCCTACTACTGTTATAATTCCTTCTCTTTCTCCCCCTAATTGACTCACTGATTTTCCTTCATCACATATTGAAAATACTGAATTTATGGTACTTTCACATTCTTTGACAAGCTTTGAAATGACATCAGTTATAAAGAATGGTTGTTGAAGCACATGTTGTATATAGGGCAAGCGCAGCAATCCACCAGTTCTTTTGTCATATTTCTTCAATATCTTAGCCAAACCTATGAAATCGAATCATGCTTTTATTAAAAAGAGTACAAGTTTCTTATTAATGGTATCAGGTGGATAGATAGAGATAATAAATGGGTGAATCATTGAGGCCATCTCCAACCTTTACCCTATTTTTTGTCCCCAAAATGGGGATTTCTCCATTTTGGGGATAACTTACTCCAATCATTCCCCAATTTTTTTCCCCAAACTTTTTTTATATTATTCTCTCTCTTCTATATTATATTATTATCTTTCATTTCAATTTCATTTTTAATTTCAATTAAACAAATTCCATCTATTATTTTTATTAATTTGTAATTTCCATAATTAAAACAATTTCATAAAATTTTAAATAATATAATTTTTATGTATATTATTAAATAACATAATAACTTAGATCCCTACTAAGTTATTATGCTATTTATCGTAGTTTTAATTTTCATGTATTTTAATTTAATGTATTTTCAATTGTCATGTATTTCTAATTTTAATGAATTTTCATTTAATGTCTTTTCAATCTTCACTTTTCAATTTTAGCAACATCTAATATTTTATATTCGCACCTTTCAATTTTAGCAACATCTAATATTTTATATTTGCACCATTCATTTTTTGAGATAATTATATATTTTTGTACAATTATAACTTATAATAAATTTCACTTATAATTTTACATAAAAATAATAAATGCGCGAAAATTAATTTATCAAAATTATACACCAAAGTTAAGATATAATATTAATATTATAAAAACATTACATAAACATAATTAAGTGTATATAAAGAGATAAAATAATAAAATAATAATAAAAAAGTGATGAATAGTAATGGGGGAGATGAATAGTGTACCCCCATATTTGAGGGAACACTATTCATTTTTCAGTTTGGGGACAAAAATGGGGGAGGATTGGAGTAAAATTTCCCCAAAAATTGCCCCCATTATGGGGGATAGGGGCAAGGTTGGAGATGCCTGACCTGTCCAAAACAAAACTTGGATTATAGAGCCCAACCCCCAACTTTTATCAAACTTTAATTAATATGTATTATTTTCTTATGAATTGTATAATTACTAAATAAGAATTTTCTTTTATTATGATATATATAACACGTCCAACAAAAAAAAATTGTAAGATATTTTGGCAAAATTACTCATAAATCGATTTGGGCTAAAAAGCAGTCAAAATTTAAATGGGTTGAGATTGATTATATCAAGATGTGCCGAGTTTAATAAATTGGCGGGTCAATAACTAGCTCAACCTTGAATGGGTTGGACGGGTCATTTGAACTTGAGTTAAATTTTACAACCTTATTACTTATATGTCGATGACAGAAATCTTTACACATTGAGATCACTTTAACGTAATTACCAGTAAATCTCTATAATAAATATTAATTGATAATATGGTAAATATGATAATTAACCTATTATCACATGTTAAATTATATTGAATACTGATGATAAAAAACTTTTAAAATCTCAATGTAAATTAAATATCTTAAATCCTATTAAAATGATTCTAATTCTTGAAATTTTTTTCTTTATAGTACAGGTTTTTGGAATTTAGTTCATCTGTTTAAATTTATTTGGCACACTTTTCTTATTTGTCCGATCCAAAAGAATAAAATATTTTTATATTTTAACTTCAAATTTTTTATTTTATCCTTAGTAAGAAGCTTTTCCTTCGACACAAATATTATGAACCCATAAATATTTTATCTTTTGAGCTTTTAAAACACCAAATTTCAAAAGTTTTTTTTCTCTAAATTGTGTCGAGCCAAGCTACCTATGTAACAACTATATTGTAAATGTAATGGACGGAATCCTTTATAATATACCTGTGTAGTTAATATTACTATAGTTGATTAAGAGGACCATTTCACCATGGAAATCGACGATGTCTTTTTTAATCTTTGACATTTCCTCTGTATAACGTGTATCCGACGGTTCATTCCCATTTGGGCCCCATATATCAACAACTATCTGTATCCTCTGTTGCAACTCCTGCATAATCAAATAGAGTATGAATTTTCTTTCAATCTAATTTTGTACCGTGAAGTAGCATTAGTTTTTGAAATGGAGGTTGAAGGGGAAAATGTGGTTCCAGCAGGCAGCAGGACTACAGAAAGAGAGAGGAGGAGGAGAGAAGACTAGTTTCATTTCTACGCCAGAAGTTTATTTATTTATTTAAATTTACACCTATGTTATTACTACCTTGAGTGTAGCAAAAAGAAAAGGAAACATTAAGTATAGAGTAATAAATTAGTGAAAGGAGTAGAAAGGGTACGGGAAGGAAAATGCAAAAATTTCAAAAGGTGCATGAGATTTAAAATAACAAATAAACATATTAAATTTACCTAAAATTGCATAAAGTAAAAAAAAAAATAAAACTTATAAAGTTTATAGGAGTTGTACATTATTGGAAAAAATAGCATGATCATAGGCACACGTGGCAAATCCAAATAAATTATAACTAAGAGATAATTTGAAAAGATCTAAAGAAAAGTCATTTGAGGAAGTTTCCTATATTTGCCCTTGTTATGCATCGCCATAACATTGCAAAATACGAGGATATAAAGACATGGTCAAGTGACCGCATTTTCACATTAACTTTTATTTATTACTCCCTCTGGTCTGAAATAAGAATTCTTTTTATTTTTTTCTTATGGTCCAAAATAAGTAATTTTTTTATATTTGAAGAATGAATTAATTATTTTTTTCCTATATTGTCTTTGGAGTAAATAGTATTGAAATATGTGTTAGGAGTATTTATGTGAGATAGTAAAGGTTAATATAGTTAATTCTATTGCTAATTAATACTAAAAGATGAATTTTTAAATTTATGTGAAAACATTCAAAAAAATCACTTATTTTGAGTTGGAGGAAGTAATAACGTTAATTGGTTCGGCAAAAGCACCGAATTAATAAATACTTATAGCAGCAACTCAGGCATTTACTTATCGTAGCAACTCAGGCATTTGAATGTATAGTGTGCGCTGCGGTCAAAGTTAACCAGCCTTTTTACGTTAAACAACAATAATAACTATACTCCCTCATGTTCAAAATAAGTGATTTTTGGGTCTTTTTCTTGTGGTCCAAATTAAGTGATTTTTTCAGATTTCAAGAGTGAATTAATTATTTTTTTACTACATTGTTCTTAGAGAAAATAGTGTTGGAATATGTGTTAGGAGTGTTTATGTGAGATAGTAAAGGTTAATATGGTCAATTTCATTTTTCATTAATGCTAAAAGGTGAATTTCTTAATCTGTGTGAAAAGATCCAAAAAACCCCTTATTTTGGACAAGAGAGAGTAATAAATTAACTGAATGGTTAATAATGGAATTCGTAAAGAATAGTGTATGCCCAAACTTTTTCCCAGGCGCAAAAACAATTTCCGAAAAAACTTTGAAAAACAGCTTGTAGGACCAACAAGTCACCAAATTGGGTAGTTTTGGAATTTAAGAACCGACTCATTGACTTACAAATAGGATTACTATTTGCACTTTGACTTGTTCAAGACATGAAAGCTATCCTATTGACTCAAAAAGAGGGTAAAACTAACACAGAAAATTAATTTACACAAGCAGGAATTGAACAATACAAATAAAGTACCTTATGTCGTATAACAAAATCCTCTTCTTGTTCCACAAAGAAAGCATTGAACTTGTCAATCTCATTGTTCAACAAGTAAACAAACTCTGTCTCCGACCCATTCAACATTGCCGGAGAAGCTGATGAAATCAGCCGAACCAATTTCTTCAAATCTTTATACGACAAAAACTTATCCCCCCATCCCGGCAACGTTTCTTCAACATGTTCCTTCAATCTCTTCCCGAACTTCATTTATCCTATTTAAGAACGACACAAATATCCTATACCTATTTGTACCAAAATTTGGTATAAAAATAAAATTGAAGAGAAGAGGAGAGGAGTATTAGTGTGTGTAATGAAAAATAAAAATATTAGTTAATGTTTGGGTTTTATAACGTAAAAGAAGGGTATATGAAATTAGAATATTTTAAAGGCATATTCTTGGAGGTGATGAAGTGGCAGTACCAAAAGTAAATTAAAAGGGACGATGAAGTAAGTGAAATTCTCAGCATATTCGTTTTTCACTATAGTCATAACTCATATGTTAAGACATACTTTGTACTTCTATTAGGCATGCACTAATTAAGTATTAATTAATTTGGAACGGTGTTAGACATGCCAGTGAAATAAGGACAACCTTCAGATTAATTTTAAATTCGGTGGACAAAACGTGGCAACATCTAGCCATATTAGATTAAGGAATTTGGCTTGTGAGGAAGTATTATTCGTTCGTATGTTCTACGAATACGAATCTCCTATTGGAGAATTTTTTCCTTTAAAATACTCATTGGAGTTAGGGAAAGTGTTTTTTTGGAAGAGACCAATAAGGGAAATAGATTCTTTACTAACTTCTTCATTTCATAATGTTTTTAGTTACTATGGTCGTGGTACTACATGGAGCGACATACCCGACGGTGCTGGGAGTACGAAAAATAGAAAAAACAATTTCAGTATATAACGTAAAAAAGTAAAAAGTACTAATTGTTTACCCTTAAAAATGAGTAACAATTAAAATTGCACGCGGTTTAAAGGATACATTATTTAATTCAATACAAATAATCTAAGAACAACAAGTAGTTAAATTAAAGAGAGAATGAACACGCAAAACAATCGTAATGTGACGATCAAGTCTGGTCTTAAGTTGAGCGCTGAAACCCAGCCTCGATCATATCGTCGATATTAGGGCTGTTCATTGTTTGACAAAAAACCGATCCAAACCGAAAACCGAACCAAACCGATTAAGTAAACCGATATTTTTCTTGATTTGGATTGGTTTTGGTTTTAAATTTTAAAAATCGATAATATTTGGTTTGGTTTTGGTTCTATTATAAAAAACAGAAAAATAAGCCGAACCAAACCGATAAATTATATATAAAATTTAATAATTATTTACATAAAGTATCACATCTTTTTGTAAATAATTTTAAATATTTTCTGTATTTTAATTATTATATATAGATTTTGGTTTATACTACTTATATCATAAAACATTGCTTAAGCCCAAAGTAATAAGTATTGGCCAATTTCTTTTCCTTAAGAGACTCAAATTTTCTAACCCTAATCCCTACGTTTCTACTTTTGCTAACAGAAGACGAAGAGTTACAACTTACAAAAAGTTCTACCACAAAAGTAAAAAAAAAAAAAAGCAACTCAAATTGCAACTTGCGAGACTACAGGCTAAAGTTTGAGAAGATTTTTATGAACGTAAAAATCTAATTTCAGTAATTTGTTACAATGAATACTTTATCATTGATTCAACAAAGTGATGTTAGGCATTACGTTATAAATTAATTTTTCTTTGTTACTCACTTACCTTTTATTGATTCAACAAAGTGATGTTAATCAATATTTATTCTTGACATCTGATTAAATGGGTTCTAATTTATTTCAGATGAGGAGGACTGAGGTTGAAGATCTGGAGGTCACCTTAAAAAATACTACTCCAGCTATACCAACATCTGCGGCAACTCAAGCACATGGTAACACTCCTCGTACTTCTATTAAGCGCAGTCCTCCTAAAAAGCAAAAAAGAACAACTCTGTGTGGTCAAGACCCTAGCCATGGGGGGAATGGTCGGGAAAAATCTAAAATTTGGCCACACTTCACAAAGTTTACTGATAAAAAAGGCGATCTGAGGGCAAAATGCACTTACTGTCAGAAAGATTTTGCTTGTCCTAGTAGGAATGAGACTTCTAACCTTTGGGCACATTTAACCAGCAAGTGTGATAAATCCCCTTTCAAGGTAATTGATAGGAAGCAACCAACACTCAAACGTATACCTATAAAAGGAGGGGAACAAGGAAGTTTAGAAAGGGTTGTTTATAATATTGCTGAGGTTAGGAGGGCAATTGCCGAGTTTGTTATTGTCACGCCCCAAATCGAGAGACATGACCGGCGCCCGACCGGGTAGCCCCAGTCAAGCGGACCTGGGTGCCTTTCCTATCCCACATGTTACCCTATATTTTTCATTACTTATCAAACAAGGGATTAACCACTTTATAATTGAAATCACCCTTTTTCAAAACATACACAACATAGTTGATTACTAAACAAGGCTTACAACTCACATTACCCGACAGTACAATACATAAGTTCATAACCCACATTTACTGTCTACGGAGCCTCTAAGATATGACAGGATAATACAGTACTTGCCGGTAACAAGGCTCCGGCTATACCTTACACAAAACCAAAATAAAACTCTGAAATAGAAGTGGCATGAGCCACGCAGTGCCCCGAGAGGAAAAGGGCTCACCCAAACGGCCAGTGGAAGATGAAGGAGTGCTACTGCTGATGAACTGAG
>MU770890.1:72364-117066 GCA_026770625.1 Nicotiana glauca | reverse complement strand
TACCACAACCAACCACCTCAACTTTCTTCACAATTCAAAACAAAATCTGTTAGAATGGATTGAGTCGGTCCTCATCTTTTCACATTTTTTCAATTTTCTTTTCCATTTTTTTGTTGTGGTCGAATCTTATGGAGATTGCCTACGTATCATGACCCCGCATGAATCAGACCGTGCGTAGTTCTTGCAAATTAATGCAAAAATAAAAAGATATTTTTTGGGATTTTCAAATTTTGTTTTTTTGAAGGGAAACTACAGAAGCCGACTCCAACTACAAACTCGATGATTAAAACTGGATCAAGAGTACAATAAAACTTCACATCCTGGGGCCCGTGGGGCATCACTCGGCATCGCCACAGGCTTCCGCAAGACTGAGAATGTTTTAATGTCAATTGCGACTATTTTTACAAAATTGGCCATGTAATGGCTTATTTGACAAATGGCTATTTTTATAACAGTTGTTTAGATGACCAAACTTGATTTTTGCAGATACGACCTCTCAACATTTTCGAAAAGGAGTTTTTAAGGCTATGTCCGCAAATCCTTTTAAAAAATAACTTAGGGTAGCTGTTCTTGCAAAAATGGCCTTCTGGCATCCTTTCGAGGGACATTTGACTTATTTTAAACAAGAATAGCATCACCCGACTTATTTATAATGAAAATTAAAATTTGACATTTTTTGGCTATTTTTGCAAAAGGGGTGATTGGACCTGATGAGGGTTGCCTACGTATCTCACATCCGATGAGAATCAAACCAGCGTAGTTCGGGCAAATTAACAAACTATTTTAAAACAGACCACTTTTTTTTCATTTCTATTTTTGGCAAAAATCAAATAACCAAACTATTTCAAAGCAAAAATTTTCATTTTCATTTTTATTGGCAAAACAAACTATTTTTTTTTTAGTTTTTTGAAAACAAGACAAAATAACGACTTTTTTTTTATTATTTATTTTCAACAACCCAAAATAAAAACTCTTTTATATTTTTCTTTTGCTTTAGTAAAACGAATTAAAAACCAAAACCTTTCCATTTTTCAACCCCCTTTTTTTTTACGAAATTCGGTAGAGTTTCGACAGTATTTGGGCATTGTTTTTTCTAAAACTAAACAATTACTACTATTTTTCTACTTTTTCTCTTTTTCTCAATTTCACAAAAATTTTCTTTTTAAAACCGGTCAGCATGCAGGCCCGAGACAAATAAATGCAACACGTAAAATGTATTATGGTGGTCTTTTCATATTTGGTTACCTGTCCTAGACGGATCCAACCCTTGTGTTGAGTCCCCTAAGTCATACGTGATGCAAATAAACGTCCCTATTCTAAGTTTAAAACCTAGTTATATGTTCTAGACTGTGTACCCGAGCGGACAACTCGAGTCGAGGAGGGGGCTACGTACCTGGAACTAAAAGGCCATCCGGCTTAGTAACTTGTCCGGCCTCTTTCTTATTTCAGGGTATTGACACTAACACAATAGGGAGTCTCAACCAGTAAGCACATCCCCGGAGGTGAGAAGAGAAGGGTTTTCATCACAGTTTATATACAATTCAAATAATATCAAAGCGGTAAACATTTAGCACATTAATCATGAACATGTAGGGAAATCAGATATAAACAAATACAACAATTATTCCGAGCTCGAATTCTTAAACCCTAAACCGAAGTTCTGGGTTTCTTATCCCCAGCAGAGTCGCCAGAGCTGTCACACCTCCTTTTTACGTTTACTACACCCTGTGAAAGGGCGTAACAGAGTTTTTTCAATTAAAGGACAATCAGAACAGGATTTATTATTAAATTTCAGAGTCGACACTTGGGAGATTAATGGTATCCCAAGTCACTGATTGAATCCCGAACCGAGGAAAATATTGACTCTGTTAACAGTCCGCGAACTAGAAATTCGAGTAAGGAATTCTGTTAACTCGGGAGAAGGTGTTAGGCATTCCCGGATTCCGTGGTTTAAGCACGGTCGCTCAACTGTTGTATTTGATTTTATCTGATTTCAAAACATATTTTTACCTATGTGCCTTTTATTAATAGCCCGTTTTTATTATATATTTATTTTTAATAAGAATTGCAATGTCGTGAAAATATACCTCGAACCACGTCGCACCAGTGCACCCGTGGCTTTTGACACATTTCAACTTCGTTGAGATTTAGACTTGGGTCACATAAATGTGCACCCGAGTTTAGGAAAGTAATATTATTAAACACGCGCCTAAAGTAACTATGCATTTGCACTTTGCGAGGGCCATGGAATTTACTAAATGGCACGCCTCGAAATCTAAGGGTCAATACAAAATTAAAATAAAGCGAGGTCCATGCAGTTAAGATTTTTGTTCGGCACAGCGCACCTTGATTTCAAATGATTCTACTCAACTAAGCAAACTATGGGTGGAACAAACAATAATTAAAAAAAAAACAAAACTGGATAGGCAAATCATTAGAGCCCCTTATTCTAATGGATAGATGTTGATCTAAACCGGATTCAGCAAGCTTAATCGAGAATTATAAGTATGGAGTGATGCTGGTGATTTTACCAAAAGTCACGACATTAAACAGGCGGATACCAACTGGAACTTAGCAAAATGAAGCACAATCAGGACCATAACACATTCCCTAGGATCATACAATCACGATTGAATTAAATACGCCCAAGGAATTCTAACGTGTTCAAAATTATTTTTCTAAGTTACACATTCATTAAAAGGCTCGTTTGGATACAGAATTACGTAATCATATTACATATCCCTGATCTATATTTACACACAATTGTGAAAGTGGTCTGTTGGTCAATATACTATAAAGGATGTAGATTTTTTGATTTAAAATTAAACTTGCAAATTGTACAGTTATATAGCCACCATGCTATGACTTCAATAAAGCATAAAATGAAAATGACATGGAAACCAGCAAATTCCACTTGAAGCATTAACATAGGCGTATTCAATAATCATAACAAAAATTCAAGTAACATATAATGGGAGCATTACAACAAAAGCACTGATGCTAGTTAGAAAAAGAAACGGACCTTTGGAGTTTTGAGTTCTACAGCTAGAAAATCACGCCACCAACTTGAAACTTCGATCTGTGACGAGGACTCAAATCGGAATCAACCTCGACGGACTTTGACGAACTCAAACCTCGACACTCGCCGGAACCAACGACGCTACTACCATAACAATGGCGATACTGAACCAAAGCCAAACGATATACGTAAAAAATGCCAAAGAACTGTTTCTAGACAAACTTAGCATAAAAACATCAGAGAATCCAGAACCTGTTAGATTTACATGCATCCGACATAGAAGTAAAGCACACAAGGACAATGGTGGTGAAACTGTGGACTGTTTTCTACTCGTTCATCGTCGACGATGCGACTCCGATAATACAAAGACAATAGATGGCAGAGGAAGGGAAAGGAGTAGCGGCGATGGTGAGCTGAGGTCATTTGGTTCTGTTTGTTGCGTCTGGAGCTCGTTAATCCGGCGAGCTGCTGGAGCTCGTTTTTCCGGCGAGTTATGGTAAAGAAAATGGGAGTAGCGACGATGGGAATGTGATCGATGGGGGGCCGTTTTGATTGGTGAAGGCTTAGAGTCGATGATTGTTGTGTGTTCGACATGAGGGGTTGTTGTTTATGGACTGGTTAGCTGCTGCCGCTAGTTTGGACGCGAAGAGACGACTGGTGAGGGTCGTTCGTGTGATGAACTTTCCCATACGTTATTTTTGGAATTTTTCCTCCTCCTTATGCTCACGAAGAAGAAGCAGTATATACAGAGGCAGACCCAGGATTTAAGGGTTACAGGGGCACCATTATTTTTAGTATGTCAATCACCAACAATAAAGTTCCGATGTAACTCTTTGAAATGACTATGATAATTTATCATCAAAATAAAAACAACAATATTATCAAATACCATTAACGTGATACTAATATAACAAAAGTATATTGTCCACTCATAGTTGAACTCGACGCGTTTTCATATTTTGAAAACGGTCAATAATAGCATCATTGCTTATATTTACAAACACTTCCTTCTCAAAGTAACAAACTAAACAATCATTTAAAAATGCATCACCAATACTACTACGCAATTCATCTTTGATGTACTTCATAGATGAGAATGCTCTTTCCACCGTTGCAGTTGCGACAGGTAAAATTAAAGTCAACTTCACAAGCAAATAAACAAGTGAATAAGTCTCCACAAGATTTGTTTCAACCAATGCTTTCGCCAAATCACCAATTCCTTTCGGATCAGAGAACCTAGGGTCACCATGTTGCATATGCCATATGAAAGTGTCAAGTTGGCGACTAAGATCTCGAAGCTTCAATTCACCAAACTCATCGGGATAATGCTTGGCCAATGTCATTATTCTTTCCTTATCAAAATTAGCAAATGAGTTAGCCGGATTCAAGCTAGCCATACCAAGAAGCAAGTTATTACTCACAACATCAAAACGACTATTAAGCTCCAGAAGTTGCAAATCAATCACGGCATAAAAAAGCTCAACACGTAAGTGATGTGAATAAGTAACACTAGAAGGCCTACGCTTCGACTTTCCAGGAATATAGAATTCTTCCATCTTGGGCACCAAAATATCATGTTTTGCACAAAATAAATATACTTCATCCATCAATGGTTCCCATCCTTTATCTCTCATTCCTTGCAACCTTTCCTTTGTGATATCAAGAAATACCATGACATTGACAATATCTTGATCTTTCTTCTGTAATGCTTTGCTCAACTTGTTTGACATTATCAATACTTTCAACATTAAGTGAAGCAAGAAAACAAATTCAAATGCTTTAATTTTACTAGAAAAAACTTCTGCTTGCAACCTATCATTAACAATCACCTTCACATTCAATCACCCCAAGCACATGAACAATAAAAGAAAATAAAATAACAAAGTTATCCAATATTTTACAATGTGATCCCCAACGAGTGTCACCTGGCCTTTGAAGCCCCCGCTCTTGATTTAATCCTTTCCCACTTTGAACTTAACCACTCTCTAACAATTGCTCCAACAATTCTTCTTGATGATCCAGAAGTTGATCTCTACGCTTAAAAGAAGCTCCAATTATATTCAACACGTTGGTAACAATAGCAAAGAAAGTCTCAACCTCCTTGTGTTTTTTAGCAACAGCTACAAGCGTCAATTGTAATTGATGTGAAAAACAATGAACAGAATATGCCCATGGAGTTTCTTGAAAAATTAAAGCTTTAAGGCCATTCATCTTTCCCTGCATATTACTAGCCCCATCATAGCCCTGTCCACGTATTTTGGATGGACTTAATGAGTGTTTCATTAGCAAAGAAAGTACTGCATCTTTCAACGACTTTGCAGATGCATCACTAACACGAACAAGACTAATAAATGGCTCGTTCACTTGGCCTTTTTTGTCAACATACGGCAAAGCAAGGGCCATTTGTTCATGGTGTGAAATATCCTTGGACTCATCAACTAATATCCCAAAATAATCTCCATCCAAGTCATCAATTATAGCTTTCACAGTCTCTTGTGCACAAGCACTCTCAATATCCTTTTGAATTTTTGGCAAATTCATCATATCATTTTTTGGAGCATGTTTTAATATAACTCTATCTACATCTGGAAGCCTATTTCCAAGCCATTCCAAAAGCCCTAGAAAAAGGCCTTTATTTTTTGAAGATTCACTTTCATCGTGACCACGAAAAGGCAATCCAAAGTCCAAGAGAAACCTTGCAACATCAATTGAGGCATTTAAACGAATTCGATATTCAGTTTTTTGTTGATCGGATTGCTTTTCAAAAGCAGCTTGAATTGATTGAGATTGATTTGACAAGGCTAACATATTGTTGAAGTACTTATGGTGGAGATTACTTACTTCACCAACATGTAGATCAAATCTTTCGGTTGCTTTATTCCAACCCCTAAAGCCGGTTTTTGTGAAAGAGTCACCCGTGCTTCCATTAACATAATGATTTTTGAATAAATAGAAACATAAATAAAATGCGGCATCTTTCTTCACACTATACTCTAACCATCCACAATGCGAACCTTTAAACCAACCCGAACTAAATTGGCGCATTTTCTTCCCAAATAAAGTTTTAGGAAATTTGTGATCTGGTTGGCAGGGCCCTCTTTAGATGTAGTGTCTTCTCACTTCATCCCATATTCTAGGGCTATATCTATCAATGGGTATTCTCTCTCTGGGGTCGGTATTAAGTGATTTCAAATCAAACTCTTCTACAAGATGGGAAGAATTGTCTCTAAAACTAGAACTTGGTTGAGGAGAATTTAACCTCGTCAAAAATTTGTCCATCTCAATTCACATCAAGAGAACTTCCTACAAAGCAACAATGCCAAGCAAAATAATATTTTTAATTTGACTTTTCTTTTATATAAAAAAACGAAAACAATTCAAAGGAGCCAAACAAAAGATCAGTTTAATCATAGAACTAAATTAATAAGAAAAAGGGTAAAGCAAGATAATTAAAATTAGGATTTCATCAATTTCATTTCCTTTATTTTACTTCCTTTTTCATTTCCCATGGAAAATTGAGATATCTAGAGCAATATTTATAACCAAATTGAATAAAAACGTTATTCACAAAAATCAGTATAGCAGAGATGAAAACAAAACAAAAAAAGTAGAAGAATAAGTGGATTTACCAGATTAACAGTCTCATTTTTGATCTCTTCGAGGGAGGCTGATAGCTTTTGCCATCTCTGCTCCACGGTCCACAGAAAAATCAAACCAACGACAAAACACCAAAAGAAAATGATTGATTGATTAATTTCACTCGGTGAATCTGTGATGGTGAAAAGGTGAAAAATAAAATTTGTTTTGATTGTGGGTTTAGACTTTAGAATAAAGAACTGATGAATGATGTCAAAAAAGAGAAAAGGGAGTATTGTAATTTGTAGTTTGTAGGCGTTGAAATTCTCTCAAAGAGAGAGAAAAGGGTACTAGTAGGCCCGTAGGCATGTGCAATTATGTAGGCGTTGAAATTACCAAATGAGACCCAATCAAAAAAATTATTTTGATTGTTGGACCTGAGATTTGAACTTGGGTCTTGAAGAAGATAACTACTCCACAAACCAACTCTTCTATTCAGTCTTTGTGACTGAGGGTGCCGCATAATATATTTATAGGAGTCCTTCCTGTATTAACTTATATATATAGAATATATATATATAATATTTTTACCGAGGCCAACGAGTGCCCGTGCCCCCCACCCCCAAGCGTAAGTCCGCCCCTGAGTATATATGTATCTATCCTGGTCCGTTCCCCCTCTTTATTATTGACCTCTTCCTTCCCGTATTTGTTGTGTAGTCTTTTTTCGTGTATCTCTTTTTTTTCGTGCTTTTCATTGGGTAGAAAAATGATTTTATATAGTGTCTAGAATGGGGTGTTATATGGGGAGAAGGTGTTATGTGAGGTAATATTGTGGGGGGGGGGGGAAGGTTTTTGGGGGGAAAATATTTTGGCTTTTCAAATGTTTGGCCAATTTGAATTTAAGACCAAGCCTTTTCACTTCCATCTTCTTTTTGTTGTTATTTTCTTTCTTTAATTAATTAAAAACCTAAACTAATATCCTAAATTAATTCAAATTATAAATTTAAGCTAATTATTTAACTATGTAAAAATGATCATTTTTTGTGATTTTTGATTAATAGCACAATTAACTCAATGTAATTAATTCCTAAATGCAAATTAAACCTAAGGTGGCATGAAATTAAAATGTGATATTTTTTATGGATTTTTTATGATTTTAAAAATATTAAGAATGCATGAAATGCAGCTAAATAAAGAAAAACGCCTAAAAATCAATTAAAATTATTTTGGCCTATTTTTAGGAGTTATTTTCATGTAGGGCAAAAATCACATGCTCGCAGAGCAAACGTTCGCTGAATCTTAAAATAACGGAAAGATATCCGTATTCTGTGACTCCGCAAGGGATTGCTTGTTACGCTGAGTTTAACATCGAGGATGATGAAACTCTGAGAGATTTTTTGGGGACTCCGGATGAATTCCGAGAACTTATTTTGATAAAAATATTGAAAATGTACGTAAAGGTTGAAGACGTTCGCAATAATGATGTTGCGCAAAGCAAGGATAACCCTCAATCATCAGGTGGTTATTATGGAACAGTTTTAGCCCAACAATTTCCGACTGAAAGAATTTGACCGGATCTAAATTTATCTTTACGGGCGAACAAGGAGCGAGGAGCGAGGAGCGAGGAGCGAGGAGCGAGGAGCGAGGAAATAATTTCTCTCCTACTGTATATAGTCAACAAGATGACTGGTAAACTTCAATTTTCCTTTGTGTTACGATGTTAATTTTTGTTGTATTGAATTTGTATTAACACTTATATATTCTACATGGGGTACCGTCTAAATATGAATTTTACAAGTTTTGAACCCACGCCCAGTTGGAATATGCGTAGTTTTGGTATGTTAGATCACGATGGTCCATCGGGGCGTCATCACCAACATGATAATGTCCATCATGGAATGTCAACATACTACGACTTGTAAGTGAAGTGATATAGCTATATATAAAGTATTTATTAATTTGAGTAGCTTATTATTTTGTTGTTTGTGTAGTGAAAATGAGCAACTTGATGGTTCTGACCTAATTCAGTTGCCCATAGACAACGTATTTACTTGGGATTTGGTAGATGCACAAAGTTAGGAAGATAATAGTGATTATGAAAATAATACCGATGAGTTTGGAGATGACACACACTTCCCTGACGAAGGTGATGATGAGGAGGAAGAGAATGTCGAACCTGAGCTGGCGAGGGAGCATGTGCCACCCCCCGTTAGACCAAGAGTGTACGAGTCCCACGTGCCATTTCATTCAAGGCATATTCCCTACCTTGATAATTTTCCAAGTATGCCAGATGTGGATGCCCTCATAAGGGATCTTGACAAAATTCGGACATCAATGTAGGATGAGTCTAGACCAACGGTGCTGGCAAAAGTCATGCTTTTTCCTAATAGAGCTCGCCTAACCAGGGCTTGTAAAATGTATAACGTAAGAGAATGTCGTGAGATGATAGTATCGGAGTCAAGTCCGGATGTATACAAGGTTGTTTGGTATAGATGGTTTACGAGTGGTCACTGGATGCTACGTGCGACCAAGAAGGAAACAAGATTGTGGAAAGTGGATAAATATATTGACACCCACATTTATGAAATACACACATTCAATAGGAATTACTTCAACTTGGATGTTGACTTGATTTCTCTTCAACTGATTCCATATATTGAAGCGTCCATAAGTTACAAGATAAAAGAGTGTATTGCATCTGTCCACCAGGAATATGGGTGTACTATTACCAAGAGAAAGGCATATATCGAGCGCATACGTGCATTTAAAATTATTTATGGTGACTGGGATAAGTCATTTGCATCTCTACCCAGGTACATGGTCGCATTGAAACACTTTAACCCCGGGACTATTGTTGAATGGAAGGTTGAGCAGAGTGTAGGAATACCGGAATATATATTTAGATACGTGTTCTGAGCATTTAAACTAGCAACTGATGGTTTTTTTCACACCCCCTTTTGAACCCCCAAAAAGAATATGTATGTGTTTAGATTTGGGGGTTAAAGAGCTTTTCCAATTAAAGTGACAAATTTGATAGGGATTATTTTATTGTTCAGAGTCGCCACTTGGAATTGGTTTTCAGTATTCCAAGTCACCTTTTATTTGAATCCCTAGTCAAAGAAAAATTGACTCTATTTTTATCGGTCCGCAAAAATAAAGTTCGGGTAAGGAATTCTGTTGACCGGAAAGAAGGTGTAAGGCATTTCCCAAGCCCCGTGGTTCTAGCACGGTCGCTTTATTGACTAAAATTGGCTTGAATTAATTTTTGGATAAACTATGCTTTATTTGATTTTTCATGTTTGCTTATGTCCGCTTTTATCTCTTGGTTATTAGAAAAATTAAAGAATATTTTGAATAATAAGATGTCACAACCACACTACGCAAGTGAATGCGTGATCGGCGAAATTTATTATTTAGTTATAACAGCGCTATGCAAGCGAATCTGCAGTCATGATAAAAGATTATTAGCACGCTATTTACTTTTGAAAAATTATTACAATTGTTCTTAGAGGAAAAAATTAACTTTTTGAAAATGTATTAAAAGTTACTATCGGGCTACGCGAGCGAATCCGCGATTATGGGAATTAAATAAATTAAAAATTAATTAAAACTAATGAATATGATATTAAATTATTTAGTTAATTTATTGAATATTGAACATCACGCTACGCGAGCGATTTCGTGAATAAAAATAATTAAAGCGTGTCTACTAATTGCCTAGTGCTTAAATTAATTATTACGGGGTGATTAAATAATTCTAATTTATAAAAAAAAAGTTTAATTAAAAAATATAATATATAACATATGTATTATTTTAAAGGTTGGACAAAACTCTGGTCTATTAATCCGTCTTGATGAGTTCAAACTTTCCTCATCCATTTGTTAACAAAAAAAATATGAAATAAACGTAACTAATACAAAAGTGACAGCAATCTACATTATTATATTTTTTTAAGCCAAAGCTAATATATGGGACTAAGGATAAAATAATGCATTAAAAATATGAGTTCCTAAACATGTACCTAGGAAAACACATGTTTCATTCTTGAATAATGGATATTCAAAACATTAATAACACAAAGGTATTCTTCCACTAGTTCTTTCCAACCTACCAGCACACTTAGTCACATATTTTCTCCAATTTCATCAACTTGCCATGAACATAAATATTACTAAGAGACATATTACTATTTGTTACCTTTTCAACACTAAGAGGGGAGTTAAAATGACTAACATTAGATATATGAAACCAAGGCAGAATAAACTAAACATCTATATATAAATATTTCTATAAAAAAATATTTCTTTTCCTTAACTAGATACACTTCACAGAATGTTGTTTGAGCTACATATGTGAAGAAAAATAAAAGATTAATCAAATATTACAGATGTACATGCTTTAAACATAAGTAACATGCTAAATTTTCATTCCAGTAAAGTACATCGAGCATATCCTATGAGCTTAATATTCATTCCAGTAAAGTACATCGAGAATATCCTATGAGCTGAAAGAGACTCATATTCTCATCCATTGGATATAAAAATCTGCATTTTAAAATCTAAGAAATATCTGGATTGCAGAAAATAAATACAGCAATGAAAAATGGAGCTCCGCAACAACAAAAAAACAGCAGCAAACACAACAGAAAACAACAGCAGTTTCGTGTTTAAAACATCACGAAAACCTTAGAGGGGAAACCCAAAACCAACTCTAAAGAAGACTTATACTTTTCTAAAAGTTTGTACTCTAAAATTTACTCACAAAACTTTCCATTTAAGCTTACTAAAGGGTGCTTTAGTTGCTGATTTTTCACTCTCAAAATTATATTTTTAGAGTGTAAAAACTGGCCAACAAATGTGTGATAGAGTCTTCCCTCATAATGAAGGAAGGGCAACCATTAAATAGGCAAACAAAAGCCAACTTTTTGGACAGATTTTGGTTCAACAAAAATCTTTCCAAAAGAGGCTGAATTTGTGTGCTAAAGGCTGTCCAAAAGGTGAAAGGACAACCTGAAATCTGCTATGGCAAGAGCCAAAGGGTCACTTCAGCCACCGTACTAAAAGCAAGCTACTAGTATTCTAGTTTATGATAAAAATATTTGAATTTCAGATTTTAACAACACCAATATCAATCTATTGATTCAAATTTAACCAAGTATTAAAACATGTAATTTAACTTCAACACATGTATTATGAACCAACATGAGCAAACAAAAATTAACTATTAAAGCCAAACGGAACGCACGCTATCACTGAAGCGATTTAGCAAAACCAACTAGACAAACATAATCAAAAATAGATTAAAATAAAGAAACAAGACAGAAACTAACTCTGACTAAAACCCAAAAAATCAAAAAATTAATAAATGAGCAGGGGATTACGATTTTACCATATACTCGAGCATCCGGGAAACGATGATAGGCAGTGGTACGACTTTCGAGCAAGCTTCTATTGTTGATATTCTTGAAACCAAAAATACTGGCGAATCCGAGTCCACTTTCAATGATACAACCACACAACCTTGCTCGAGGCCGGTTGGAGAGAAGAAACGAGAGGCAGTGGTTGAGGGCGGCCAATGGGAAGCGCTGGGCAGTGGTGGTAGCGCTGGGCCGACGTGGTTTTTTTTGAGGTTTTGAGTCGGAGAAATGAAAAGAGGGGGAGAAGAGGAATCCGATGGTGTAAAATTTCAGCAATTTGGGGTGGTGGGCGACGGCTAGGGTTTTGAAATTTTGTAGATCTACGGAGATTAGTAGAGATTTGGAGGATATGAGTGGTATAGGTATAAATAGGAGGAAGAGGGGAAGAGATGGTGAAATTTTGGGATGGATTGGAGGGTTTCTGTCGGCGGCGATGGGCTGCCGCTGGGCGATGCTAGCGGAGCTGAGATGGAGAGAAGAGAGAGTGATGAGAGGGGAAGAATAAAGGAAATAAGGGGAAAATGGGGGAAATTTTTGGGAGTTTTAGGCTTTAAATACCTAATATGAAGATCAAACTAGGATCATTGGATCAAGTTAAGATGGGTGGACAAGATTCAATCTTGATTCACTTAATGAAACGATGTAGTTTTGAGGAAAAACTACGTAGTTTTAAATCCTTTCTATGGAAGCCCTTTATCTTGCACTCTTGGCCACTTTTTCTTTCAAATTTGGACAAATTTCTTTCTTAATCCTACTTATTAAACTAAATTTATACAAACAAATAAATTAATTAAATAACTTATTCAAATGATCAATTAACTAGATTGATTCACCAATTGAAAAGTTAGTCGATTCCTAAAATGCGTAAATGAAGGATGAACTATTACTTTTTGATATTTTCATGATAAAAATATGCAATTAAAGACATAAAAATTGAGTAAAACAATTAAAATAATAAAAATACTAATAACTTGAGGAGGTGTTAAAACAGTGCAAAAAATTAGGTGTTCACAGCTGCCCCTCTTTTCTCGAGAACATTAAGAGTTTTTGTGCAAAGAAAAGTAAATTCCATAGCTAATTTTTGATCACATATCCAATGAAAGCGTTCTTTGAAAAAAGGGTGACCGAACCTTGCTTCCGGGGTTGCCTACATAACCTGGCTGTAAAGAAATCAGGTCAGTGTAGTTCTAGAAAAATTTGGTACTTGGGACTACCAAACAATGGAGTTAAGACTGATGCTGGTGCTGTTGTTGTTACTATTACCGTTACTGCTTCTTACATCAAAAGAAAAAGAGAAGAGCACTACATATGTCTACAAACTAAGAGTACAAAATTCCTATCTATGTGTCTTCTGGAGTCAAATATTGATTTTTGACTTGATCTCTTGTGTTGACCTTAGACTGGATCTTGATTCTCTTTAAAGATGAGATTATGACTCAATCTCGGTTGCTTGCTTTCTGGATCAGAATTTTGAGAAAACGAAACTTGAGAAGCTGTGTTGCCGACACGTTATCAAAGTTAAACCCAAACTATCCTGTGATCGTCCTTCTGATGATAACTGCAACTGCAAGCTTCGATCATCATAACCTGTGCTCTACGGCGAGGCCTGCAAAGCCATCAAAGACAAACAAAACAAACAAAAATTTTCTGCCCCAGTTTGGCACTGAGAAAATTTTGTGAGTTATTGGGTAAAGCTGCATATCAGCTTATTTTATTTGAAAGATGCAAAAATGATACAGAAGGCTTCGAATCGAATGTGCTTCTCCTAGGAGTAGAACAGATAGGACATAGACTAAAAGGTTCATCTCTCATGGGTGGCATTGGAATTACTGCGAGATTAAAGGACTCCAACTAGGAATTGCGTCTCGTAGGATTAATAATTCATATAAGGAAGTGTGTCTCCTATTAGAATGAATAAAATGGACTCAAGCTAGAACGTGTGTCTCATACGAATGAGGTTGAAAGGTTTGGACTAGGAAGTGCGTCTCATAAGATTAATGGTTCATATTAGGAAGTGTGTCTCCTATTGGAATGGTTCAAACTAGGAATTGCGTCTTCTACGAATGAGGTTAAAAGGTTTAGACTAGGAAGTGCATCTCCTATGATTTTATGGTTTAGATTAGGAAGTGCGTCTCCTAATGGAATGACTCAAACTAGGAAGTGCGTCTCCTACGAGTGAGGTTGAAAGTCTTGGACTAGGAAGTACGTCTCCTAGGATTTATGTTATAGATTAGGAAGTGTGTCTCCTATTAGAATTACTCAAACTAGGAAGTTCGTCTCCTGCGACTGAGGTTGAAAGTCTTGGAGGGAATGTAACCAGGGGTTGGTACCCTGTATCACTGAGAAAGAAGGTAACCAGGGGTTGGCGCCCTATATCACTAAGAAAGAATATAACCAGGGGTTGACGCCTTATATCACAAAGAGGGAATATAATCAAGGGTTGGCGCCCAAACTAGGAAATGCATCTCCTAAAGAGTGAGGTTGAAAGACTTGGAAAGAATGTAACCAGGGGTTGGTTCCCTCTATCACTGAGAAAGAATGTAACTAGGGGTCGGCTCCCTATATCACTAAGAGGAATATAAGAAGGGGGTTGCGCCCTGTATCACTGAGAAAGAACGTAACTAGGGGTCAACGCACTGTATCACTAAGGAGGAATAACTAGGGGTTGGCGCCCTGTATCACTAAGAAAGAATGTAACTAGGGGTTTGCGCCCTATATCACTAAGAAGGAATAACCAGGGGTTGGCGCCATGTATCACTGAGAAAGAATGTAACTAGGGGTTGGCGCCCTATATCACTAAGAAGGAATGTAACCAGGGGTTGGCGCCTTATATCACTAAGAAAGAATGTAACTAGGGGTTGGTGCCCTATATCACTAAGGGAATGTAACCAAGGGATGGTGCCTTGTATCACTAAAAAGGAATAACCAGAGGTTGGCACCCTGTATCAGTGAGAGGGAATGTAACCAGGGATTGTCACCTTGTATTACTGAGGTAGAATATGACCAGGGATTGGCACCATGTATTGTTGAGAGAAAGTAACCAGGGGATAAGATACCTTGTATGAAAATAAAACCTTACTAAATATTGTTGTACCTTATGTTAGAAAATACAGCTAGGGATTGGTGTACTCTATACTAAACATGCGACTAGGGAGTGGTGTGCCCTATGTCAAAATAGGACCTCAACTAAGGACCGATGTACTTTAAGCTGGAAAATATAGTGGCTGATGATGTGATTATAGGCATATCTAGAAAGAAAAAGTAGAGAGTTTGAAGAACTTATCTTTGGTGACATTCGTCCTTCGAGAACTTCAATTCTACACCGCTTTGTTTCCTGCTTCAAACAAAGAAAGATATGTGAGTTTAACAATGGTGGTCGGTTTGTGGCCTTGCATGCCCTAAGCAATTTGAATCTGCGGCTACCTTTTTGTTAGAGAACTGATTTGCAAGTAGTGGTATCCAACGACTAGGAGGCTCTGTATCGTGTTCTGGAAACTTTGGCTTTCTAATATCGCCTCCGACTGTTTCGTAATCGGATGTCTAAAGTGTTTTTGAACGTTGTCTATAAAGAAAGTCTTCTCTTTGGGAGTTTTTTTTTAGAAATCAAACTTGATTATTTTGCACCCGTTATCAGGTTGTGTCTGTAGTGCTATCAGTTTTTCCCATGAAGGAAGTCTTGCTTAGCGACCTTTTCGATTTCTTCGAAACACTTTGTCTGGCTTATCAAAGGAAATCACAGTTGGGATTCGTGCCTTCGCCCATGACACGTATGCCCCACATCCTTTATTTTGCACTTCTAGGAAACGGTGACCAATTTTGTGGCCCTTTATTTATTGGCTTCTAAACAAATAGACCAGCAAACTTTTGGAACTTACGGCTGCATGGACCCTCAGATCTCGTTTAGCTTCAACAAGCTTGTTGTGCATGTTGCTTCTTGGGTATGTCCTCTTCAATGTGCAAGGATAAAAATCGCTTTGTACAGTTGGAAAGCTGGTAACAGTTGTTGAAATCATTTTTCGGTTGTTTTAACAAAGACTGACACAAAAATGAAAAAATGCAAATGGACAAAATTACGCGATGTAAAAGTGAGAAGGAATAGTATTTAACTGAAAATTTCACTTTACGTGGACAGAAAGAAAGAAAAAAAGGGGCTCCTTTGAATATGGTACAAACTTTAATGATCATGACATGCATTATTTATCTCTACTTATTATCGCCTTATAGTGCCCATGAGGGTTTTCACCAATAAGACTCTCTCATTTCTATTCATTATCTCTTCTTTGTTTTTGCCTTTTTGTGCGAGCAACTTGACATTGTTCTACATTATGTGACAATTGTTGCTTACTGCGTGTTTTCATTGGCATTCTTAAGACTATTTGAAAGGTCATTATTTGGAAGGCTTTTGGAGGGGGTTAGAAGAAAGGGTCACATTAAGGCTCTAAATAGATTCAAGATGATAGAGTTGTAAAAATCTTTCCGCCATTCTTTCCAATTGCTCCACAGATGTCTCAGCCGGCACGTATGCCTTATTAAGGGTCTTAATCAGCACCTTCTGGTGTTCAGAGGATTTCATCAATAGAGATAGCAAAGAGACTTGTTCAGGGGACTTTCGAAGCTGGTCAACCACTTCATAATCCGCCATTTTCATCTTTTGAAAAAAGGCTTCCGCTTCCTCAGCACTCACGGGCTTTTTGGATGGGAAGCATTTCCTAGTAGCATTGTTCACTTCTTCCAAATTGAAGTACTTTTCGGCTGGGTTATTTTCTTGAACTTCTCCCGAGATTTCATTGCCCTTATAGGTCACCAACGATTTGTTGTAATTCCAAGGCACAGTGGCAGAATTTAATTTTCTGTTACAAATATATTTAAGATAATTACTATAATAATGATTCATTAATATAATCCATGAACCACGATTTCTTGGTCTTCATGCTCAAACTTAACCATCTGGTAGAGAGTAGAAGGTACGGCCCCTGCCGCATGGATCCAAGGCCTTCCTAGGAGAAAATGGTAGGAGGTGTCCATGTCCAAGACCTGAAATGTCACTTCAAAATCCACAGGGCCGATAGTTAAGATTAAATAAATCTCCCCTATTGTATCTCTCTTGACGCCATCAAAAGCGCGTACACAAACATTGTTGGGCCTGATTCTCTCGGTCCCAATTTCCATTCTTGGCAAGGTTGAGAGAGGGCAGATGTCAACCCTAGATCCGCCATCCAACGTAACTCTTTTTACGTAGCACCCTTCACACTTAACAGTCAATTGAAGAGATTTGTTGTAGGCAACCCCTTTTGGTGGTAAGTCATTTCGACTAAAGAAGATCCGATTGACTTAAAAAAATTGTTCTGCCATTCTTTCCAATTGCTTAATCGTGGTCTCGGACGGAACATATGCTTCATTGAGTGTCTTTATCAGCACTTTCTTATGCTCATTCGAGCTTATCAATAATGACAAACGTGATACCTGAGAGGGAGACTTCATGAGTTGGTCGATCACAGTGTAGTCTATTGTTTTCATCTTTCGAAAGAATTCCTCTGGCTCTTCGGCACTGACTGGATTTTTAAGCGGAAATCACTTCTATTTGGTCTTGTTCAACTCTTCCAAATTGAGGTACTTCCCAGACGGGTTTGTTTCAGTCACTTCCCCTTTGGTTTCTTTTCCCTAATATGTCACTACAGCTTTGTTGTAGTTTCAGGGGATGGCAATGGGGTCCTTCACGGGCTTCTATGGAGTGCGGCTGATAACCACGAGCTCAGTCAGCCTAGGTGAAATTATCGGCCCCCGCGCCACATAGGTCCCTTTCGGTACGTACATCTTTAATACCTGCAGTGTAACCTTGTTCTGCTCGAATCTTTTTGGGGGACTCAACACGAACTGTCGTTTTTTAGGGGCCCTAGGAATATTAAAAAATAGCATCTTTAGGAGGTACTGCCCCTGTCTTGGCTTCCCCGGCCTTTTTTATGCTTTGAGGGTTGGAGTTCCTCTTCTTCTCTTGCTTTGTTGCTGCTTTGGGCTTCTTTTCAACATCAGCAATGGCAATGATAGCTTTCAACGCTGGGTCGAACTCGCTATCCTCACAAATTATCCCAATAACTGGCCCATTGTTGGGAGCTGGCAATGGGTTATTGGTTACATTGGGGATCTCCTCATCCCTCAACACTACCTATTTTTGCTCTATTAGATTTTCGACCACCCGTTTAAGGGTTCAGCAATCATCAATGCCGTGCCCTTTTGACCCTAAATGATAAGCCCATCGGGTACCATGTCGGTAGGAGGGTGACTCTAGGTTTTGCCTGTTCGGAGGTACGGGCTGCAACAAACCCATTTAGACCAACTTAGGGAAAAGGCTAGATTATAATTCACCGATGGGTGTGAAATTGGTTCTTCTGGGTGGCTCACGGGCACTGGAATTATATGAAAAATTATTTTGTTGGGGACGGGGATTATATAAAGCTTGGTGAGGAGGGTTATTTCTAGGAGGTGGAGTTTAGTTCTGGTTATAGTGTTATTGCAGCCGAGCGTATGGCTGGGCATTCATCACTACATAAGGCTGAGGAGTCATGGCATATGCCGCATCTTAGTGGGGGTAGTAATGTTGCGGGGTGCTTAATGAAGAACCAAAGTAACCTCGGGGTTGATGGGGGTTTCTCAGACTTGAGGCCATCATTGCTGCTTCTTCTTTCTTTTTCTGGTTTGTTGCACCCCCCGACCTGCTCTGGATTGCTTGATATGTGGATCTTATAGCCGACTGGATCAGGATGCAACCCGTTTTCAAAACATTCTCTACCATTTACCCAATATTTATGGCTTCTACAAACGGCTTGCCCATAGCAGACATCATGTTTTGGAATTAATCAGCCTCTTGGGCTTGCAGGAAAACACTGACCATCTCGGTCTCATCCATTGGGGACTTCACCCTTGCGGCTTGTTCACGCCACTTGACAGCGTACTCCTGAAATCTCTCCGAAAACTTCTTTTTAAAATTAGATAAAGAGTTTCTATCCGGAGCTATGTCCACATTGTTTTGGAACTTTCGGACATTGTCTCAGGCCAAGTCATCCATATGTGCCAGCGTAAGATGTCTTGGTCCATATACCATTAGGATGTAATTCCAACTAGACTTTCCCTGAAGTAAGCCATTAGGAGCTTTTCTTTTTCGCCTGCTTCCCTCAACTGATTGCAATACCCCTTCAGATGAGCTATGGGGTCCCCATGTCCGTCATACTTTTCAAAATTGGGGGTCTTGAAACTGATGGGCAGATGAACATGCGGGAGTATGCACAAGTCAGCATAGGAGACACTTTTTTGACCACTCAAGCCTTGTATGTTCTTGAGACTTTGTTCTATGCTTTTCAGTTTCTGAGTGATCTCTTCTTGCTCGGGACTCTTTACAGCTCTTTCTTGTCCTGCAATAAACTCATACCGAGGTTGTTGAGGGTAGGAGTTTAGGGTGACACGAGTCGTGGCCGATGGAAATGGTGGTGTTTGGAAAGTAAAGGATGATGGCTCAAAACTCGGCCTGGGCAATGTTGGCTGTATCGTAGCTGAGGTTGGTGGTGCAGTGAATATGTTAGAAGACACTCCTGAAACCAGTGCCTGGGGGTGATGTTGACACCCAATTTTTCCCTATATATTTTTATATGCAAATGCTTTCAAAATAGTAGATAAATGTATCCAAACGTTTTAGTATTTTTCCTAATTTTTAAAAAGATTTTTAAATCAATTTATTTCCTTATTTTAACAATACAAAGACTAATAATTATTCCTCAAATTATTATTTTTGTGATTAATTTATATTATTCTTATATTTATCCCAAAATAAAGCTAAGATAATTTTTGCACATTTTTATAAATTCATTTAGCATTTTAAAACCAAATTGCATATACTTATAATTTTAGCCTATATTAAGATTTGAATAGCGTTTACAATTATAAGATTTACTTCAGTATTTTTTAAATAAATGATTATATATTATTAATTAATATAGTGCCTCCAATTTGTTTCAAAAAATTATTTTACTATTTTTATAATTTTAAAAGGGAAAAGTGGATATTTAACTGATAGCCTCATTTACGTTTCAATTATAGCCAAAATCAACCACCCCAATAACCCAATTCCAATTTCAAACGGACCAGGACAAATCCTAATATAAAACCCGACCCCTAAACCATTAATAAAACCCGACCCCTAACCCGTTAATAAAACCCGACCCCTAACCCGTTAATAAAACCCGCCCGACTTACTTTTGATCCAGGTCGTTGATCATTTTAGGCAACGACCATGATTCCCCCTTACCATTTTAATTCACCAAAACCCCAACCCTAATTCATTTCCCTCCAGAGAAGCCGCCTTGAAACCCCTTCGTCTCTCAAACCTTCCTCAACCTTAATCGTCTCCTATCGTCTTCAACCTCAAGACCCACCGGAAATCATGGCTCCTCCGGCCATGGTAACCTTATACTCACCCACTGTTACTCCTATGTGCTCGATATTTGAAGAATCGAGGCCAGACCTCGAAGGTCTTCATCCAGACCCGTGCCCGCTCTTTTCAAAGCCTTTCTAATTCTAGGGTTCTTCTGAACCCTAACTATTAGAGATTTTCTCTGATATTTTTTAGATCTGTTACGTGTCTATGCTCTATTTGGTTTTTAAATGATTTACCCAATTTTTCTTTCAAAAATTACTTTTAAAATCACTTGTCTTTGATTTAGGATTTTCTGAAATGCTTAAAATGTTTCTCCGATTTTCCGTTTTCTTTTCTTTGTGTGTATTTGTCTCTACTGTGCTCTTATGTTTTCCTTTCTACCACGCATGTTCTTCTACTACGTTCTTATAATTTTCCTTTTATCACGCATGTTTCTTCTACTGTGTTTTCTATATTCTGTTCTTTCTTCTACTGTATTTCTATGCTTTGTTTTCACATACTTTCCCACAATGTTCTGCTATTTGCCTTCCACTATGACCTGATATGCTTCGCCTACTGTATCCTTCTACAATGTTCTTAAGTATTTACTTTTTCACTTCTACTTTTTCTTATTTTAAGAGACGTTTAAGCATGTTTTTCTATATTGTTACTTCTACTCTCATTGTGTTTCGAATTAATTTGTCACTCTATTTGCTTTGAACTTTCAACTTTATTTGCTTGCTTTCTCATGAGTTTCTGAAAGAAATCTCTGAGAATGTTTGACTACCTACTTCCTAATCTCTGTACTTGACTCGAGGTGGAAACCCTAGAATTTGGGGGGTTCTATCGAGGTTTGATCATATGATTGAACTAGGGTTTGTTTGAGAATACTTGACTAATTTATGAGTCTATGAACTAAGTTTGAACTTCTTTGTTTGTATACAATTCTGAACTTTTTAAATTTCTTCTACGCTAGACTCTTCTACTAATTGGCATGCTTGTTCTTCGTGTTTAAGCAAGTCTGTATGCTTTTATATGTGTGATGAATCTTTCTCCAAAAAGGTTTTCCAACTTATGATTGATTCATAATCCATTTTTTAGGTCTGAGTGGTTGATACTGATTTTCCTTAAGTAAAACCTTTCTTCACTTTCTCTGACTAGATTCATTCATACCAAATTCAGACATTGTGATTTATTGGCTGTCCAAATTATTTCCTTTCCTTAAATTGTGCAACCGTGTACTGTCAAGACCTTGTCCTTAAATAAACCTCTATGAATTTACCCCTGTTGTACTGATTTGAAAAGGTGTTTGATTAATCTCTTTCCTTAATTATTTTTACCCGTTTGAAATTAGAATCCCATAATTAAAGGGAAACCTTTGTGTAATTGATTTCGAACTATTTTCTTACCTATTTCTGCTTGCTTTCTACACTATAAAAGGCACGACCCTTTCTACACAATGAACACAGTTAATACGATTAACACAATTACACACTTTGTACACTTCTAATCTCACAGTTATCTTCTAAACTCATAGCATTCTGACTACTTGTTTGCACTTTGGCTTTACAAGACTACTGCTTTCCTTTTCTTGTTTCCTTGAGACTAGTATGTTCTAGTTTTGGTTTAAGAATCATCCCAATGTGTTTACTTACAGCTTTTACATCCATGTCTATTTACTGTTTATATAGAGTTTTAGCATGTTAATTTCCTTTCATATGTTTCTGCTGTGAATCCCTGCACCCCTATTTCCCTCTATGTGCTTTGAGTTGTAGTTCAGAACATGGCAATATTCCAGTTATTGTTCATGTTTGGAATTGATCCCTTAGGGGATTCTAACTCCCAAAACAATGTATTCTAATAGGCTTGTGGGGTGTGCCAGCATTTTCTATTGTTGGGTATGACCACTAGCCTGTCTTTGCCACTCCCCAACTCCCCTTTTCAGAATTCCTTCTATGCACTTACACTTACTCTTAGCTTCTAAGTTCTGCCTCCCTTCTGTAAGCCATGCCTTGGGACCTTGAGTTCCCTCTGAACTTGAACACTTGAGGGCTGGCCCTTCCACGCTGCATAATGTCTCAATCCTGCAATGTCTTTGGGTGTGAGCACCGCCCGGATTCCACGAGGCTCTTAGGGAACTCTAACACACCCCAAATGAGAAAGGCTTTGGATCTTGATCTTTGGAGTTGATTTACTTCATGCTTCAGACAGGAAGTCTGAATCATGATCTCCTTGGTTGTAATTTTAATTTTCTAATGTAGTTTCTTTATTTTATTTTTTTGGACTGTAATAATTTTGTAATAAACCTCTGGGGTGATTAGTGAAAAGGGAAGGGTAACCATGCATGCAAAGGGGTAGATATCGTGCTCATAGGGAATTACCACACTTCTGTACTCATGTATCTTGCTATAACTTTGCACGTCTATAGGTTTATGCATCCACATAGATATTATGTCTACAAGGTTGCTGTACTTATGCACATGTAGATACCACGTCTATAAGGTTTCTGCATCTCTGCACCATATAGATATCATGTCTATAAGGTTTCTGCACTTCTGCACATATAGATACCATGTCTATAGGTTTATGCATCCATATAGATAACATGTCTATAAGGAATTCTGTATTATCACATATTGATACCATGTCTATCAGAAATCCAGATCCTGCATACGCGTTGGTCACTAGGTAATGCTGTTTATAGGATTTAAAACTAAACAACATTCAGATACCATGCTCATAGTATTTCTGCACTCTTACTACGCATGTAAGAAATGTTTAAAATCAGTAACGCCTAGAGAGCATGCTTACAGGAGCTATCAACCAAAGCAGAATCATTCATTCGCTTATAAGTCTAAAATCAATAGTAGCAATAATGTATGTAGAATTTATGTTCCTGTAATTGACAATTTTTTTCCCTTAAAATCAGTATACTTCTTTTCTAAAACTAATAAATATCATGCCTATAGGTCTCATTTAACACTTAGGCAAGCCATAAGGTAACTTATAATTTGAAACAGATTTTATTAACTACAACCAGCAGGCAGGCCTGATTCGGACTTCTTATCTGAAATATGTAATAGATCAGTCAGCCACAACTCTTAAGTTTAATCAGACCCTAATCAGTAAGCGTAAGACATGCTAAAAACTATATGCTTCTCTTTGTTTTAAGGAGGTTTGTTTGAGCCTTTCTATCTGTTATGTGCTTTTCTCTCATATTTGTTACATATGTGTTTTGATTGTCGCCTTAAAATTTTGTCCTTTGAAACATAAAACCTCACACCCCTTCCCTTTAGGATTAGTAATCCCAAATACCTCCGGGGCTGATAGGATTGGGGCGGGTAATAGCATGCAATAAGTAAAACGAGACCATTCCGCATTTAATATCTTAACAGGGTGGCAAAGGGTAGATATGGATATGATGACCACGCGATAACACCATGTGTATAAACGGTTACCGGGTGTTGTGTGGGGTGATCCATATTATTTATAAACTTAGGACCCCATCCCTTACTTGTTTATTTTATTCAGAATTTCAAACTGTTTTTTCTCAAACTTCAGCTTATTTAATTGCTTTTAACGTCAATTACTTGCAACAATTATGTGAAATTTTCCCCCATTTTTACTCGTTTATTCAGAATTTTAAAACTGCTTCTTCTCAAATTTCAGCTTCTTTAACTTCGTTAACTGCAATTACTTACAACAATTATGTGAACCCCCCCCATATTTGTAACTCTTACTTGTCTACTTGTTGTTTGCTCTTAAAGTCACAATTATAGTATGGACGGGAACCACACTAGTGGACCTCGAGGGGTGCCTAACACCTTCCCCTCGGGATAATTTCTAGCCCTTACCCAATCTCTGGTTTTCAAAATCAAAGTTCTTCTTAGTGTTCTAATGCACTTATTTATTAAGCGGAGACTCTTCAATTCAAACCCAATTCCCAAAAGGGAACGAGTTGTCCTCCCAAATGTCATAAACCCGATTTTGCGAGAAAATCGGGGGCATCGACACCATGGCGACTCTACTGGGGATTTCTGTAAGTCTTTTACCATTTCATGCTATTTGTGACTTTATGCTTCTTTGTCTTTACTAAGTTTAAATGCCTTTAAGTATTTTTTTTCCTTCTTCTACTACGAAACTGACTTGGCTCTTTGTTTCTTTTCTTTATTTCTCTTAATGCTCACCCTTTTATTAATTTCCTTCAATACTGTTGTAAATCATGAGAAATTATTGTAATTATTACTTTATGAATGTGCAAATACGTGACAACTTGTTTGATTATTGTAACTGCGTATTAAACATCATATTACACTCGTGCCAAACAAAAATACCATAGGAACGCTTACAATGAGTGGTTGCACCCTTCCGATATTATCACCCCCTAAATCCGACAAAGGCATATTTGCAGTAAAACCAGTCGATTAACAGTGTAGTCGAGGGTTCCGTATTTTTCCCTCTTGAGTTGTCCGCTCACGGGTACCAATCTAATACTCCACAGAAACCTTACTATGTTTAAAGGTGCATGCATCACTGTCAAACCTAGTCGAGTCAGTTATATTGTCCGCATACTGACTCTATAAGATAGCCTTATCCAAGTCCACCGGGTTTTCCCAAAATCCAAACGGACGCTACCACATTTTGTGCGTTTATTTGGAGAACTAAATGCTTGTTATGCTAATTGGTGATATTGAACAGTCGAGTCTGGTGGGGGGTAAGGGCCTAACCTTTTATCTTGCAGAAATATGAGGCACGAAATCCCAGATTCGGCATGGTCACCAACATCCACCCCAAATTGCTAAGCTGGTGGGAAGATCTTCATTCAAGTGATCAAGCTCTTGTCCAAAAATATCTAGGAAATCTACCTTCTCTCCTAGATATTCAACCAAACAACAAAATCATAAAAGTTGCCACTCTATTATGGGATTGTGATAGGTTTGTGTTCCGCTTTTGGAGACATTAAGATGACACCCCTACTAGAGGAAATAGAAGGACTGGCTGGGATACTGTCATGACCCAATTCCCAAACCCGGTCATGATGGCGCCTCTCATGAAGACAAGGCCAGCCAACAGAACAACAATGCCCCTTTTTAACAATTAATAAACATAAATGAATGAATAATACAACTTAATGACATTAATAGCCGACATTTACCACCCAACACAACCCGACCGGGGTATCACAAGTCACGAGCATCTAGAGAAGTCTAAATACAACTACAGGACCAAAAATATACAGAATAAAATTAAGAACCAAAGGAAACAATTCATTGCCGCGAACGCTGGCGGTCACTCTACTCAGCTTCAATAGTAATACCTTTAATCAGCTAATAACCCGCTACCGGGTGAACAATACCTGCAACTGCATGCGAAGTGCAGGGAGTAAAGTGAGTACTCCAACTCGGTGAGTAATAAAAATAAATAATAACTGAGCAGCAAGAAATCACGTAAGGCACTCCATTATGCTACATAGAGCAGTACAACCCTATGACAAAACAGTAAAACCGTGAGGACCTTTAGAAATGTTTTGGCTCAGTTCAAATCTTTCAAAAATGGTCTTTTCAGTAATTACGAAAATGGTTTCAAAATAGTTAGTGCTGATTAGCACAGAAAATCCGCACCTCGGGCACAAATACCACAGTATAACAGGTAAAAGGCAAGAAGTATGCAAAATGAGCACGTAAAAGCTTGCCCCTCGGGCAATATCTCAAACTGAACCAGCCCCTTGGGCTCTCTCTCTCTCTCTCTATCTCAAATCCCTCTCAGAAACAGTATCACATAATAACCGCTGCGGCGCGCAGCCCGATCCATATAGGTACCCGCGCTCACTGTGGGTGTGCAAACTCTGGAGGGGCTCCTACAGCCCAAGCGCTATATATCACTACGGCGTGCAGTCTGATCCAATACATACATACTGCGACGTCCAGTCCGATCCATATAATATACTACTGCGGCATGCAGTCCGATCCATATAATATACTACTGTGGTGTGCAGTCCGATCCATATATAATCCTCATATCCAGGCCCTAGGACTCACATCCCTCCGTGTATCCTCACATCCGGCCCTCGGCCGCACTCAATCAGAATATTGTCACAAGCCCCTCGGGCACTAGTAAAACAGTAGTCCTTAGCCCAAATTATCATTTAAGACTCAATATGAGTCAAAGTGGCTGAGTTGTAAAGTAGTAGAGGAATAGTATGACTAAGTTCAAGTAATAAGTGAAAACAGTGAGGAGGACATTGAAAATAATCCCCGAAGGGTTCAAATAGTTGGCACGAAGCCCAAGTACGGCAATCAGCCCAAACAACAGTGATAACAAATAAATTCCAGACAACTACGCGGCAAAATCAACAACCGGGATGGACCAAGTCACAATCCCCAACGGTGCTCTACCCCACGCTCATATCCGGCATGCAAGTCACCTCAATACAGCACTATGATGTGGAAATCTGGGGTTTCAAACCCACAGGATATCATTTACAAGTATTACTCATTTCGAACGGGTGAAATTCCTCGCTCGCAGTGCCTTTGCCCCTCAAATTGGCCTCCACGCGCGTCGAATCTAGCCAAAATCAGAGCGAATACATTACAATATGCTAAAGGGACAATACCCAATCGAAAACAATTGAGAAATAGCAGAAATCTCGAAACTAGCAAAACCCGAGCCCCGGGCCCACTTCTCAAAAAATTATAAAACTCATATTACCGGATTCCACATCTCGCCACGAGTCCATACATACCAAGAACTCCCAAATCCGAGCTCAAATGACCTATCAAATTCCAATTTAAAATATCAAAAACTCAAGCCCTAACCTCCATTTCTAACCATTAATTCCTTGACTTTCAGTGTTTAATCTATGATTTTACACTATATAAACATAATCCGAGTCTAATAGTTCATACCTGATGAAACCCCTTCGAATTCTCTACCAAATCGCCCAAGAATCGCCTAAGCCGAAGTCCAAAATATTTTCCTTCTCTTTCAATTCGTGAAACACTGTTCACTTAAACCCAGGTCGATTTCCGCTTCTGCAGTTAATTTACCGCACCCGCAGTCACCGCATATGCGCTCATTTGACCGCTTCTGCGATCTAACTTACCTCACTAGGGACCGGTTCTGCGGTCACAAACCGCTTCTGCGGTCGCCGCTTATGCGGACCCACGTCCGCTTCTGCGAAACACCCAGGTCCTTCTAGGACCGCTTTTGCGACCACCTAGCCGCATCTGCGGAACCGCTATGTGGCCCCTTTTTCCGCAGATACGGAAACAACAAAACCAGCAAAACCTCTTCCATGCAACAAACTCCAAATTCACCGTTTAACCAGCCGAAATCACCCCGAGGCCCCTGGGACCTCAACCAAAAGCACATNTAGGTCTCATTTAACACTTAGGCAAGCCATAAGGTAACTTATAATTTGAAACAGATTTTATTAACTACAACCAGCAGGCAGGCCTGATTCGGACTTCTTATCTGAAATATGTAATAGATCAGTCAGCCACAACTCTTAAGTTTAATCAGACCCTAATCAGTAAGCGTAAGACATGCTAAAAACTATATGCTTCTCTTTGTTTTAAGGAGGTTTGTTTGAGCCTTTCTATCTGTTATGTGCTTTTCTCTCATATTTGTTACATATGTGTTTTGATTGTCGCCTTAAAATTTTGTCCTTTGAAACATAAAACCTCACACCCCTTCCCTTTAGGATTAGTAATCCCAAATACCTCCGGGGCTGATAGGATTGGGGCGGGTAATAGCATGCAATAAGTAAAACGAGACCATTCCGCATTTAATATCTTAACAGGGTGGCAAAGGGTAGATATGGATATGATGACCACGCGATAACACCATGTGTATAAACGGTNTATAGTTAACATCAAAATCATCAAATTTCACCAAATCAAAGCCTAAGTTTCTTAAAAACTTCCGAATTGCACATTCGATCAAAAACCCAACCAAACGATGTCCAAATGACCTGAAAATTTGCACACATATCCAAAATCACCCAACGAAGCTACAACAACTCTCGGAATTCTATTCCGACCATCTGATCAAAATCTCACCCATTAACCGGAATTCGCCAAAATTCTAACTTCTCCAATTCAAGCCCAATTCTACACCGGACCTCCAAAATCAATTCCGACCGCACTCCTAAGTCACAAATCATCCCCCGAAGTTAAACGAATCATCGAAAATCACATTCGAGCCCTATAACTCATAAGTCAACGTCCGGTTGGCTTTTCCAACTTAAACCTTCCTTAAAGAGATTAAGTGTCTCATTCCTTATCAAAACCAATCCAAATCAACTCTAACTCACCACATACCGATCACGAAACATGAAGAAGCATACAAATAGGGGAAACGGAGCAATAACACATGAGACGACGGGTCGGGTCATCACATCCTCCCCAACTTAAACAAACACTCATCCTCGAGCGTACCCAGAGTTGTCCTAGAAGCCAACCAATAGCTAAATGACCTTACCAAGCATATGCCCAGGGTAATCCTTCATCACCCTATCTTACATAGGTCTGATAATACAACTCCGCTGGAATTTCACAGTCCATCTAGGCCATAAAACGTAGAACCACATTGCACTTTCCGAAATCATACTCAAAATCAGAACCTCACGTCAATATTCAGAATAAACTCGAACCAGCTGTAATAAACCATGCCTGCAACCTCAGGTAAAATCATGCAATATACCACACAATCTAACACTCGAAACGATAGTCACTATTCACAGCAATTACCCCCAATACTCAATTACCGATAGGAACCTCTTATTAGCTAAAGTCTTATTCAATCACTTTCATATACTGCTAACGATAAATAAAACACGTGATAAACCGCAACCATTCCTCAGGTCACCCATACATGAAGCCACTTCCATGTTGACTAATACCACAATAGATATCTGGGCCAAACCTCGATATAAACCCTCTAATCAGCTAAAATCACATCTATTCGCATTCAACAATGACTCCAACGATCACCTCGAATTCAATGCACCACTCTGGTGATATGACACCTCATCACAGGCCTAAGCCACAACTTGCATAATCCACACACCAATGATGGGCGGTCTGAATATACTCAAATCATGACAAATGACTCAAACAAAAGAGCTGTAACTCAAACTCCTCGGATCATTACAACACAAGGCTGGGACCTCGTCCTATATCATAGAAATAGAATACCTGAATCTACCCCGAAGGGTCTAATCTCCACTTAGCCTTGCTACAATGCACGATCTTATCCAAACACTGTTACACATGAAGCACCTCAAGCTGCTATGCTCCAAATAGACAGCCACACACAGATTGATGTCTGAAACCAAGCAATTCATCACACCCATGGTGAAGCAAGTAATATACACCATTCAATCCTGAAAAGACACAACCGATGCGCCATTCGCCGAGCAACACCCAATACGGACTTTCCTCGGAAACCAGGAAGCAAGACATACCAAGTAATATATGGAAAACTATTCTCAACATCACACTGTTACGGCGTGCAACCCGATCCAGATAACATACCCGTGGCGGCGTGCCACCCGATCCACACAAATATCTCACATAGGGAGATGCACATCGCGCCAAATTTGCTCATTATAACAAAATACCGAGCATCGATCATAAGGATACTAAGTGCATAATGATACCTACTTATAGCGTTGTAAGATACAATACTCAACTTCTACTATGAATCTCGATAGCACCGCACCATATGTGCCCACAGTCCGAAAATCATAACGCCTTACAGCACAGAAAAAGCAACTCATAGACCTCCCCAGATCACTAGCAGGTTCAATAACAATCGAATCAACCTATTCTTCATCAATACAATTCGGGACTAACCAAGCCAACTCAAGCTAAACAAGTATACAATCAGCTTACCAACAAAATCATTACCAAGAAGCCTGAAGTTGCTTTTCCCACTACTATAACTCATGCCGGAGTCGTACGATATAGTGCCCGGCACTAAATAAATACTGAAATCCACAGTCTCGCCCGGCGACATGCCCGGCCACAAGGAACGCATCCGAAAAGTCCCTCAATACAGGAATTGAATCAATGGTAGAAACCTCTACACTGACATCCGCCACCAAGGCCCAATTAAGGAAAGCAATCCTTCCCAGCCATCCGCTGGTCTTTGGAACACAACCATTCAGCTAGAACATAGTCCGATGCACCTCGCCACGCAACCTGTGGCCTTTTTCGACATAACCCACGGCACAATAGTTTAGAATAACCCAACACTGAGACAACCAGTCTGCACCCCAATAGCCGCTAACGGTACCAGTACACACTATCCACAACCACTACATAGCCTGGACATGAGAACTCCCCGTCTCCAGCTCCACATAGCACACAAATTACTATACCTGATCCCAAGTTCTGCAGTATAAATACATATTACACCTCGAGTACCCAATCATTCCACGAAAGATATTCTAAAATTCCACCTGTGCCACCAAACAAACTCAGATATCATCAGTCGATCTATCAAGAAAATGCCGCAACACTACCGAAGTGCCATCAACTTAATCACATTCCCCTTTTTTCTGAAACATATACCCTCGCCAAATCACTATGATTAGCAACACTATTTCCTTAGTCATATGAGGATCATTCACCCTATTCATCTGAAGATCGATCCTTAAATCACTTGCAGCTGCCCGTGTTGCTTAAGAATTTAATGACTTTCCATTCTGAACTGAACTGAGCCTTACACACACAAATCCCAATCCTCCACAACATATCGCATGTACCATACCATACCACACTAGGATAACATGAGGACTTTTGTCTCCCTTCCGTGCCGCAGACATCGACGCACTTAACTAGTCAAGAACTTTTATTGATCCCATTTAGAAGAAAAATCATTACACACTCCATGCTTCACATACCCATAGGAAATATACTCCTCTTCAAACCACGGTAAAACCTAGCAAGAACTTCTCTGCCAATTCCATTTGCACAAGTTAAACTGCCCGGACTGAATCTTTCCATCAAAATTGAGCTGAGCAAGCCGTCAAAACCCAAGAGCATTGTGCAAATTGCCTGTAAAAGCTCATTACTTAGAACACATACAAGGAATTAATCATACCCTTACCATACCGATTCGGTCTATTATCAAGCTATTCCGTCTATCAAATTTCTCTTTTTATTCATCATCAACTTGATATTCATCCTTGCTGTAGCATCACAATGCCTCAATCCAGGCTCACCACAAGAGATTCGAACATAAGACCACACTGCCTAAGACCCATAGGCCACCGAATACTCTCTCAATGCTTCACAGAAATACCACGTTCCAGAATACTTTACTTGAAGAACTTCCTGCGAATCAGAATTCGTTACCATTACTCCCAAGATACTGATACATAGAATCCCACAATTAGTATGAAATACCACAAGTTTTGACCTTTTCCATTGAAAACACATTCTATGACCACATACACAACCTTAAGACACCTGATTTTCTACTTGTAAAATCTTGAACACATTAAAACCATTCTTGAGAGTCATTCACTCTATTAAACTTGCATTTAGCCTGCTCAGCTAACAAAACCACGTGTTCCTCATTGGCACTCTGAGGATACGACCTCATTTCAATACAAACAAACATCTTCCTTCTCTATACACTGAGTACTCTTTACCAACAACAGCTCAAGACGTCCTATTATTTGCACACATCTACGAAGCATCATATAACCTTTATCAAAATTTCCATCACACGTGCCATCCTCGGCTCAATTTCTACAACCAGAACTGATCCGCCAGCATACCTCGAAATGGAACCAACATAGCTCATAACCGTGCAATCAGCTAATCAATAGCAACCTCCCCAACTTGGCTCGAAGCCATATATCGGGACACACTCAATAGCCCATAATACTTTTACTCTAATGATGTCACAATATCATAGTGAGATTAAACTCAAATCATCTGCTAGTTTATGAAAACACAGATCCTCGGATACTGAAATCCTCTACAAACCTCGCATTCATCCCCACCTCAACTGAGTCCACTCTCTGAAGCGACCCAAATTTTCAATTTACAACACGTACCTTTCACTTACATATGAGACCTTCTAACAATATACATAAGAATCGTACCCCTTAAGAACACCCCTCAGTAGATAACCCACCTGCTTCGCCTCAGTTTAGTATTTCATCACACCTTCCACCATCATACACGTTACACAGTCATTAGTCTCCCCGATTCTGAAATCATACCGCCGCATGCAATCCACTTTACTTCCCAACTAAGAGATACGAAAATATCCTTCACGCCCCCATATTCGGGCTACACATCAAACCACGATAGGAATCGAATCACTTAACAGTCTATCTATTATACAACAGACTTCTTCGTCACTACCAAGTCATATAATTACATCTCGCAGTACTAACATACTCATCACATGAATACCAAACCGCCATTCCGGCTAATAGTGACAATACCGAACATATAAGTTCAAAACACTTGCTCACACGATCATCACCTTAGTGCTAAAGACATAGGCAAAGATCCGGCCTCAAGTCCTCCAGACTGGCCCAAAATCAAACTCACGGGATCACATCTCGCCCCTTGATCGGGGAATCACAAGCCATCAAGGAACATACAATACTGAGCGCTCATGTGCGTATACAGACGTATGGAAGGAATTTCAAGAGTTATATCTCAAGCTAAATCAAGTACGTACGATAAGAATTCCAAGAAAGTGAAGCTTTCCTAAAGGTTCTGCAGCCTCTTGAGGATAAATACAGATATCTCCGTACAGATCCATGAGACTCTACTAAACCTGCTCATGACTCGTGAGACCTAGTAACCTAGGCTCTGATACCAACTTGTCACGACCTAATTCCCAAACCCGATCGTGATGGCGCCTCTCGTGAAGACAAGGCCAGCCAACAGAACAACAATGCCCCTTTTTAACAATTAATAAACATAAATGAATAAATAATACGACTTAATGACATTAATAGCCGACATTTACCACCCAACACAACTCGACCGGGGTGTCACAAGTCACGAGCATCTAGAGAAGTTTAAATATAACTACAGGGCCAACAATATACAGAATAAAATTTAGAACCAAACGAAATAATCCGGTGCCGCGAACGTTGGCGGTCACTCTGCTCATCTTCAATAGTAATACCTTCAATCAGCTAATAACCCGCTACCGGGTGAACAATACCTGCAACTGCACGCGAGGTGCAGGGACTAAAGTGAGTACTCCAACTCGGTGAGTAATAAAAATAAATAATAATTGAGCAGCAAGAAATCACGTAAGGCACTCCATTATGCTATAAAGAGCAGTACAACCCTATAAGAAAACAGTAAAACCGTGAGACCTTTAGAAAAGTTTTGGCTTAGTTCAAATCTCTTTCGAAAATGGTCTTTTCAGTAATTATGAAAATGGTTTCAAAATAGTTGTTGCTGATTAGCACAGAAAATCCGCCCCTCGAGCACAAATACCATAATATAACAGGTAAAAGGCAAGAAGTATGCAAAATGAGCACATAAAATCTCGCCCCTCGGGCAATATCTCATACTAAACCAGCCCCTCGGGCTCTCTCTCTCTATCTCAAATCCCTCTCAGAAATAGTATCACATAATAACCGCTGCGGCGCATAGCCCGATCCACATATCGCTGTGGCGTGCAGCCCGATCCATAGCTCGCTGCGGCGTGCAGCCCGATCCATATGGGTACCCGCGCTCACTGTGGGTATGCGGACTCCGGAGGGGCTCCTACAGCCCAAGCGCTATATATCACTACGGCGTGCAGTCCGATCCAATACATACATACTGTGGCATGCAGTCCGATCCATATAATATACTACTGCGGCGTGCAGTCCGATCCATATAATATACTACTGCGGCGTGCAGTCCAATCCATATATAATCCTCACATCCAGGCCCTAGGCCTCACATCCCTCCGTGTATCTTCACATTCGACCCTCGGCCGCACTCAGTCAGAATATCGTCACAAGCCCCTCGGGAACTAGTAAAACAGTAGTCCTCAGTCGAAATTATCATTTAAATTATCATTTAAGACTCAATATGAGTGAAAGTGGCTGAGTTGTAAAGTAGTGGAGGAATAGTATGATTGAGTTCAAGTAATAAGTGAAAACAGTGAGGAAGACAGTGAAAATAATCCTCGAAGAGTTTAAATAGTTGGCACGAAGCCCAAGTACGGCAATCAGCCCAAACAACAGTGATAACAAATAAATTCAAGACAATTATGCGGTAAAATCAACAATCGGGATGGACCAAGTCACAATCCCCAATGGTGCTATACCCTACGCTCATATCCGGCGTGCAAGTCACCTCAATACAGCACTATGATGTGCAAATCCAGGGTTTCAAACCCTAAGGATATCATTTACAAGTATTACTCACCTCGAACCGGTGAAATTCCTCGCTCGCGACACCTTTGCCCCTCAAATTGGCCTCCACGCACATTGAATCAATCCAAAATTAGAGCGAATACATTACAATATGCTAAAGGGATAATACCCAATCGAAAACAATCGATAAATAATAGAAATCTCAAAACTAGCAAAACCCGAGCCCCGAGGCCCGGGCCCACTTCTCTAAAAATTATAAAACTCACATTACCGAATTCCTCATCTCTCCACGAGTCCATACATACCAAGAACTTCCAAATCCGAGCTCAAATGACCTATCAAATTCCAATTTAAAATATAAAAAACTCAAGCCCTACCCTCCATTTTTAACCATTAATTCCTTTTTTTTCCAGTGTTTAATCCATGATTTTATACTATATCAACATAATCCGAGTCCAGTAGTTCATACCTGATGAAACCCCTTCGAATTCTCTCTAAAATCGCCTAAGCCGAAATCCAAAATATTTTCCTTCTCTTTCAATTTGTGAAACACTGTTCACTTAAACCTAGGTTGATTTTCGCTTATGCGGTTAATTTACCGCACCTGCGGTCACCGCATATGCACCCACTTGACCGCTTCTGCGGTCACGAACCGCTTCTGCAGTCGCCGCTTATGCGGACCCACGTCCGCTTTTGCGGAACACCCAGGTCCTTCAAGGACCGCTTTTGCGACCACCTAGCCGCATTTGCGGAACCGCTTATGCGGCTCCTTTTTTCGCAGATGCGGAAACAACAGAACCAGCAAAACCTCTTCCATGCAACAAACTCCAAATTCACTATTTAACCACCCGAAATCACCCCGAGGCCCCCAGGACCTCAACCAAAAGCATAGATATGATCTATTACCTTATTCAAACTTTCTCAAATCATCAAATCACTATAGTTAACATCAAAATCATCAAATTTCACCATTCAAAGCCTAAGTTTCTTAAAAACTTCCGAATTGCACATTCGATCAAAAACCCGACCAAATGATGTCCGAATGACCTGAAAATTTGCACACATATCCAAAATCACCCAACGAAGCTACAACTACTGTCGGAATTCCATTCCGACCCTTGGATCAAAATCTCACCCATCAACCGGAATTCGCCAAAATTTTAACTTCGCCAATTCAAACCTAATTCTACACCGGACCTCCAAAATCAATTCCGATCACACTCCTAAGTCACAAATCATCCCCCGAAGCTAACCAAATCACTGGAAATCACATCCGAGCCCTATTACTCATAAGTCAACATCCGGTTGACTTTTCCAACTTAAACATTCCTTAAAGAGACTAAGTGTCTCATTCCTTATCAAAACCAATCCAAATCAACTCTAACTCACCACATATCGATCACAAAACATGAAAAAGCATAAAAATAGGGGAAATGGAGCAATAACACATAATACTACGGGTCGGGTCGGTTTGTCATAGATACCGTGGGAAACTCCGAGTTTGTTAATGCCGAAAACCGCAAAGGTAGAGGTTTTCTCAAAATGATGGGTCTAAAGAAGAATCCAGACTTAACCTGTTTGAAGGAGTCGTATATTCCCTTTGACTAGTTGTATGAGAGGTATGGTCATAGCAAATCGTATTGTACTTATCCTGATGAGTTCGCCCTCACATCATTGGGGCATATCCATCGAAGGGTCTTTGTCTTCATGTTCTGTGTCTTGGGGATGATAGTGTTTACAATGAATAAAGTAAGAATCCATACCAGGCTAGCTATGGTCACCAAAACTCTAATGGAAGGAATTGACGGACAACCATTCAGTCTTGTGCTGATGATCATTGTAGAAATATACCGAGCCCTAGAAAGATGTCAACAGGGGGACAAACATTTCGAGGGTTGTAATCTGCTACTTCAACTTTGGCTCATGGAACATCTCCAAAAGGGTGAGTACCAACAGGAAATCCATCATAGGGACTGGGATGATCATATCGCCTTTCATCATCCAAAGAGGATAAATTACATGCCCAACATGTTCGCCCAACCGGAAAATGCTAGAGAATGGGTCTAACTCTTTGATAATTTGACTGAGGATCGAGTGCAATGGATGTTCGAGTGGTTCCCTACTGAAGAATTCATCGTTCGATCCAGGGATGCGCCATTTCTGATACTGATCGGTTTGAGGGGAACCTACCTTCATGTCCCTCTTCGAGTTATGAGACAGGCTGGCAGGAAGCACGCTATACCAAGGGTCAATAAGATGAGTCACTTCCGGGCTGACTTGTCATGCCCCAAACTAGAGGAGGCACGACTGGTACTCGATACTGTATTCGATCGAGTTAGCCACAAAACATACAAGCTAACTAAACTGGGGGCCCAACAGATCGGGCAGCACAACATCTGAAATACTAAGCCTGAACCATTAAGGTCATGACCTAAATAACAATAAGCCATATAAACAAAGGTAGATGGGCCAAAATAATAAAGTACTAGCTGGCCGATGAGGCCGCGACTGGAGACATACATGCCTACACACATATATATACATTCCAACCCTATGGGCTGGAGACTGGAAGCTACAAAAAGAAACCCAGAATACTGTGTCACAATAGCCTCTAAGAGTGTCATAAGCACTGTCGAGACAAGGCTCCAACTATACCCAAACTCTACAACAAAATTAACCATCCTATGAAAGCTCCAGGAAGAGGTGGAGCTTGCCATCTCACATCTCAACCCCGAAATCCTGACGGAGGGATCGATCACAGTCCCTACCTGGACCTGCACGCACGAAACAAAATACAGTCTCCCCAGGCAACGGGACATTAGTAAGAATAAAAATGTACTGGTATGTAAGACAGAAAGTAGGATCATACGTAGCTGATGTAAAAAAAATAACAATGCATTTTTGAACCTCAAAAAATCTCCAAAAATATCTGATAGGTTTTCAGATCTGAAACTGAAAGTTTCAGATTTCAATTTCCTCTTTTAGATCCAAAATTCTTCCAAAATATACATTAACAATTCAAAATCAGTAGAGACCAAAAATCAACACTTTTTCATTAGATTTTCAATAGAATTTCAGTTGCTAAGACTCAATATTTGGGATTTATGGATCAGATGTTATATGATATGAATTTGAATGGTTTTTAGAGTTCAAATGCATTGTTTTGAGCTGGTTTCTACTGAATTTCGAATTTTACTGGATTTCAAATCTGTTCCTGGTTTGCTGGTTAATTGATAGCTGTTGGAAATTATCTGTTGTTGTTACTGTGTCGAGGCTGACTTCTTATTCTTCTACTTGTGTCAATTTCCAGGTACAATCCTATCCCTTGACAGTTTGAAGTTTTCAATTACTGTATTCACGCCATTGTGCAATGGAATTTGCTGGAGTGTTTTTACAGTAGACTGTCGTTTAAATTTGTTATTCGTCCTTCATTTTGTAAGCTTGTGTAGTGGACTGTATAAGTAATTTTGGCTTCTATTGATTCCTAGAATTTATTAAAATTGTGATAGATTGGTGTAGTATTATGTACATTTGAATTACAACATGTTTAGATCAGATTCACAGGGATTAAAGTGCCAGCAGTTTTATTCACGGAATTAGATTGCCATGACTACAAATGGAGTCTTCGAGTTTAGTTTGTGAGCACAAGACTGGTAGATAGTTTGATCTAATTGATGTATAAGTAATGTGTCATCAACTAGTTGTATAAAACAGGGCAGGAAATTGGAATTGAGCTGTTCATCATTACTTTAAATTGAATAATTTGAAACAATATTTTCGGACTTTGATGAATTTAAATGTGGTTAGCACTAAACGTTTCACTTTCAAGTAGTATAAATGGGCTTACTCTTTAGGCCTAAGACCAAGCTTGCTATTGGCCCAATTATCGCTGAGCCTAGTTGAGATACTTGTTCACAGATTTAATGAAATTTGAAGTCTAAGTGTAATAGTGTTAAAACATCAATAAAATGTTTATTCATGCAAGTTTGGGTTTGAGTATCAATTAGTTATCCTTCCAGAGACAAAACGAAAATAGAAAAACATTGTTGATCTAGGTTTGGCCATTTTTAAAAAAAATAAAAAATAAAATGGGATGAGCTTCGTCAAATCAAATACGCAATTGCGAGGCCCTCAATAATTACTTACAAAAATATATTAGAATTGGAAGGATTGTTTAGATAATTCCACAGTCTTTCCCAAAGTTAATTAACGCGTAGATGCTTTAGGCGCGATTATTGATAATATTACCTTCCTAATACGGGTGTGCATTTCATGCGACCCAAATCTAAACCTCACGGAGTCGAAACGTGTTAAAGGCCACAAGTGTACTGGTACGGTGTGGTCTGAATACATTTCCACGACGTTGCAATTCTTGCAAAAATTCAAATAAAAGCGGTTGATTAATAAAAAGGCACATAAAAGTAGAACATATATTAAAATCAGATAAAATCAAATACAACAGTTGAGCGACCATGCTAGAACTACGGAATCTGGGAATGCCTAACACCTTCTCCCAGGTTAACAGAATTCCTTATCCGGATTTCTGGTTCGCGGACTGTTAACAGAGTCATATTTCCTCGGTTCGGAATTTAAGCAGTGGCTTGGGACACCATTAATATCCCAAGTGGCGACTCTGAATCTAAATAAATAAATTCCGTTCCGACTGTCCTTTAAGTGGAAAAACTCATTCCTTTATTATATCCCTTCCCGGGGTGTAGTAATGCGGTAAAAAGGAGGTGTGAACCTCCTTTTTACGTTTACACCCCGTGAAGGGTATAATAAAAAATTTTTTCCATTTTAAGGACATTCGGAACGGGATTTGTTATTTTTATTTCAGAGTCGCCACTTGGGAAATCAATGGTGTCCCAAGTCACCGGTTCAATCCCGAACCGAGGAAAGTTTAACTCTGTTAACAGTCCGCGAACCAGAAATCCGGATAAAGAATTTTGTTAACCCGGGAGAAGGTGTTAGGCATTCCCGTATTACGTGGTTCTAGCACGGTCGCTCAATTGTTGTATTTGTTTTTATCTGATTTTTCATATATATCCCATTTTTATATGCCTTTATTGGTAATCCGATTTTATTATTGAATTTTTTACAAGAATTACAACGTCGTGAAAATGTATTTCGGACCACACCGTACCAGTACGCCTGTGGCCTTTAGTATATTTCGACTTCGTTGAGATTTGGATTCGGGTCACATAAATGTGCACCCGTATTAGGAAGGTAATATTATTTAAAATCGCGCCTAATCGGCTAACGCATTGTTATCTTTGGGGAAGACCGTAAAATTTGTTAAACGGTCCTCCTAATTCTAAATACTTTGAATCAGTCGCTTATGAAGGTCCCACAATTTTGTTTTTTGCTTTTTGCTTTTTCGCGAGGCTCGTCTCATTTATACTGTTAAAATCAATCACCAAATTGAATATTTATTTTGTTTATTCCTAAAACATGTAACTGTTTATTGTGATACCAAACGATATTTTGTTTTTTTTATGGCAAAAGTGTTGGGCTTCAGGACAGAACCTCAACATTAAGCCTGTATTTTTGAATGGACAGGCTATTGAATCCAAACCTTAACAATATGTCAGGCTTCACTTTGAACAACAATGATAATTATTTCAACTTATTCTATTCATGTATAGATGATGTTGATTCCTTTGAATTATGATTTAAACTCCAATTATTTGTTACTGGCCTTTTGTGAAGTTCTTAGAGGCTGATAAGGTAAGAGATAACAAGTTATAACTAATTTGAATTGATTTTAACTAGTATTACTAAGATGATTCTCAAGTGACGTTTTAAAAGCAAGTTGCTACTATTACATGAGATCTTTACAACGCCACAACACTGTCTGCTTCAGCTAACCTTTTTTTTTAATTTTTTTTATAGCCAAGCCATATTTGAGAGAATTAAGATGAGCTAATAAATTCAACATTAAATCCACTTGAACAGTTTTACTTAACTGCAACAAAGCTATTTTCAGTCTATCAATCTAACTAATTACCAAACTATAAGATCAATAGTCAACTGACAAGCTAATACAGTTTAATTGTCCTAACAGTCCAGGTACAACCGTTATTAACTACATCACCAAAATGATAACCTAGAACATCATGAACTTAACATAAATAAACGACACGCAAAACTTCACTTCATTCATTAGCCTTGGCCAGTAGGAATCAAATTCGTACCTGGAAATAGGAAACAAAAATCATCATTAGACAGTTCTAGCAACAGCAATAGACACGAATCAACAGCACTTCCAAATAAGTTCAAGCAGCCCAGAAAACTTTGGAAAAACTCTCAGCATAACGAAATTCATTCCAGATCAGACTCAATCGAACCCAAACTTATTTAAAACTAGCTAAATTTGAAATTAAGTTGAGGATTTCAATGGATCAGTAGCTAATTTGAATTTTTCTATTGACTTTTAGTTGTTTTTGGATTTTTTGGAAGTAATTTCAGATCTGGAAGAAGGGATTAAGACCTGAAATACTAATTTCAGATCATGGAACTATTTAGATATTTTTGGGGAATTTTTTAGGGTTCCCAAAACTTTTTGAATTATGGCAGAAACTGCCTTATTTATTGAGTAAAATTTGGAGGGAAATTCAATTTCTAATATTTTCAGATTGATCCCCTTTTTTATGACTTGTTCAACAAGTTACTACACTTACTTTATTAAAACTTGCACTAGAACCCATTCTAGAAGGTTCTAGTTGCATCTACCATATTCTTACCCCTTGAAATGTCTACTCTACCCTCACTTGCATTTGTTATTTACTAATTCTATCCTTTTCAATACGTAAAGTACCCTTCCTTACTTAGATTTATTACACCTAAACCTTTTAATATCCCCAAAAGTCCCCTGAAAATTGGTTGAATTTACTCAATTACACTACTACCTTTGAACTCCAGACTTAACCATTAACTACAACAAACTAACTATCAGAATTAATCTAATTCTAATATGAACTAGTTACTAATCGAATTTAAAACAACTATAACCAGTCCTATCAATTAACCCTATCGATTATGGGATTTCAAACAAATGTAAATAAAAATCAGAACCAAAGTAATTTTTTACAACCAAATTGACAATGAAATTCTAATTATTAGTAAAATTTATCATGACAAAATCCAGCCAGAATCAAAGCGAGTTAACCAACAAAACTAAAGTGAAAACCTAACGCTAAAATAGATTTCAATTCTACTGATTAGGCTAAAAAAATTTAAATGAAATTAGAAATCATAGGGAAGAAGAAAACAGTCCTGCTAATTCAAATATAACCCTAATTCTATATCATACCACATGTAACACCAACAAAGAAAAACCAGAGGGATGGGAAAGAGAGTAGGCAGAAGAAGCCATATGAATAGGCTATACAGATTTAAAACGTCAACACGACGTCGTTTTAATTATGGGGGTTTTGGACCAGGCAGGGCAACACAAAGGGGCTGGGCCATGGTCTGTTCCGTTTGGGCCTGGGGCGTTTGGCCCAAACTATTTCCTCTCTTCTTTGGCTCTTCTTTTGCCTTTATTTATTCTTTTTTTCATTTTGATTTTGTTTTCATTTTATATTTTTTGTATTTTGTATTTTTTTTGTATTTTGTATTTTTTTTTTGTATTTTTTCTGACTAAAACAAAACTTAATTAAAAATCACAAAAATGCAACAACTATCGATTAAATTGGCCTGTAAATTTTTTTTCTTAAATTATTCTAAAATGAATTAATACCTACTAAATGCGAAATTAATTTCTTAAATGCAAATGCATATTTTTGTATTTTTTATTTGACTTAACATGCACAAATACCATGCAAACAATTAACACAAAATTCACATAAATTGTAAAAAAAATAAAGAAAAATCCTTTGTTTGAATTTTATGGGAATAACTCATATATAGGGTAAAAATCACGTGCTCACAGCTGCCCCTCTTTGCTCGGAAACACGAAGAGTTTTTCTGCAATGATAAATGAGCAAATATGAGCGATTTTTACCTATTCGAGTATTCCGTTGTGAAGCATTTTTGAAAAGTTTTGACCGCACCCTGCTTCAGGGGTTGCCTACATATCCTGGGCTAAACAGGAATTGGGTCAGTGTAGTTCAGGAATGTGCGGTAGCTGGGACTACCAGAGCCTGTGATCTCACTGCTGTTGCTGTTGTTACTGCTGTTACTGCTGACTGACCCCTTATTACATCATGGTAAAATAAAAGAAACTAGCCTAAGCTATGGTCTATGAATTACAAAAATCCTATCTATGTCTTTAAAACTTCCTCTTGTATTGCCTTGAACTTGTATCTTGTATTCTTCCAACGACATCCTTGTTGTTGCCTTGATGATGTTCGACCACTTCAATTTGAAATATGTGTCCTTTTTCCAGGTGGGCTCCTGCTTACTGCATTTGAAAAATATTCCCTTTGTTCTCCAGGTGGGCTCTTGCTTGCGAATGTATTCCCCTGTTCTCTAGGTGGGCTCCTGCTTACGACAAAACAACAACCAAAGAAAATTTTCTGCCCCAGTATGGTGACTGGGCATATCATGTTATCAGATATTAAAATTCAAAACTAAATTCAGATTGTTCTTCCCTTGTTTTTCAGGTGGGTGCCTAGTTCTAATTTGAAAAAATGTTCCCTTGTTTTTCAGGTGGGTGTCTGGTTTCTAATTTGAAAAGATATTCCCTTGTTTTTCAGGTGGGCGCCTGGTTACTAAACTTAAAAGAAATTCCCTTGTTTTTCAGGTGGGCGCCTGCTTACTCAACTTAAAATGTATTCCCTTGTTCTACAGGTGGGCGTCTGCTTACTAAACTTTAAAATGTATTCCCTTATTCTACAGGTGGCCGCCTGCTTACTAAACTTTAAAATGTATTCCCTTATTCTACAGGTGGGCGCCTGCTTACTAAACTTTAAAATGTATTCCCTTATTCTACAGGTGGGTGCCTGCTTTCTAAACTTAAAATGTATTCCCTTATTCTACAGGTGGGCGCCTGCTTACAAACTTAAAAAGTATTTCCTTATTCTACAGATGGGCGCCTGTTTGCTAAGCTTAAAATGTATTTCCTTATTCTACAGGTGGGCGCCTGGTTACTGAACTTTAAAATGTATTCCCTTATTCTATAGGTAGGTGCCTGCTTTCTAAACTTAAAATGTATTCCCTTATTCTACAGGTGGGCGACTGCTTACTAAACTTAAATGTATTCCCTTATTCTACAGGTGGGCGCCTGCTTGCTAAACTTAAAATGTATTCCCTTATTCTACAAGTGGGCACCTGCTTACTACACTTAAATGTATTCCCTTATTCTACAGGTGGGCGCCTACTTGCTAAACTTAAAATGTATTCCCTTATTCTATACAGGTGGGCGCCTGCTTACTAAACTTAAATGTATTCCCTTATTCTACAGGTGAGCGCCTGCTTACAATTGCTTTGAAAAGTATTCCCTTGTTCTTCAGGTGGGCGCCTGCTTACTAAGCTTGAAATGTATTCCCTTATTCTACAGGAGGGCGCCTGCTTACTAAACAACCAACAAACCGAAGAAAATTATCTGCCCCAGTTTGATAACCGGGCTCTGAATTATTTTACCAACTATTATAAGAATTTAAAAACTAAGTTCTATTATCAGGGAGGTCCTGACCTATCATAACTATCTCTTCTACAGATGTTACTTCATTGCATTTATTATCAAATTTCTTAAACCATTTCTCATTATCCAGGAGGGTCCTGACAATTTCTAACAATTATGAATTTACCCTATCTCTTCCAAAAGTATTACTAATTTGCTATTAAAGGTCTTAACTACTCCCCATTATCCAGGAGGGTCCTGACAACTTCTATTACAATTTTTACTATATTTTTATTCTTAAAACTACGTCCCATTATTCAGGAGGGTCCTGACAACTTTTCTTACAATTTCTACTATATTTT
>MU770890.1:35123-65395 GCA_026770625.1 Nicotiana glauca | reverse complement strand
GCACATTAATCAAGAACATATAGGGAAATCAGATATAAACAAATACAGCAATTTTAACTGACCTCGAATTCTTAAACCCTGAACCAAAGTTCTGGGTTTCTTTTCCCCAGCAGAGTCGCCAGAGCTGTCACACCTCCTTTTTTACGTTTACACATCGTGAAGGGTATAATAAAGGAGTTTTTCCATTTTAAGGACAATCGAAACGGGATTTGTTATTTTTAATTCAGAGTCGCCACTTGAGAAATTAATGGTGTCCCAAGTCACCGGTTGAATCCCGAACCGAGGAAAGTTTGACTCTGTTAACAGTCCGCGAACCAGAAATCCGGATAAGGAATTCTGTTAACCCGGGAGAAAGTGTTAGGCATTCTCGGATTCCGTGGTTCTAGCACGGTCGCTCAACTGTTGTATTTGTTTTTATTTGATTTTTCATATATATCCCATTTTTATATGCCTTTATTGGTAATCCGCTTTTATTATTGAATTTTTTACAAGAATTACAACGTCGTGAAAATGTATTTCAAACCACACCGTACCAGTACTCCTATGGCCTTTAGTACATTTCGACTTCGTTGAGATTTGGATTCGGGTCATATAAATGTGCACCCGTATTAGGAAGGTAATATTATTTAAAATCGCGCCTAATCGGCTAACGCATTGTTATCTTTGGGGAAGACCGTGAAATTTGCTAAACGGTCCTCCTAATTCTAAATACTTTGAATCAGTAGCTTATGAAGGTCCCGCAATTTTGTTTTTTGCTTTTTGCTTTTTCGCGAGGCTCGTCTCATTTATATTGTTAAAATCAATCACCAAAGTGAATATTTATTTCGTTTATTCCTAAAACATCTAACTATTTATTGTAATACCAAACGATATTTTTTTTTATGGCAAAAGTGTTGGGCTTCAGGGCAGAACCTCAACATTAAGCCTGTATTTTTGAATGGACAGGCTATTGAATCCAAACCTTAACAATATGTCAGGATTCACTTTGAATAGCAATGATAATTATTTCAACTTATTCTATTCATGTATAGATGATGTTGATTCCTTTGAATTATGATTTAAAATCCAATTATTTGTTACTGGCCTTTTGTGAAGTTCTTAGAGGCTGATAAGGCAAGAGATAACAAGTTATAACTAATTTGAATTGATTTTAACTAGTATTACTAAGATGATTCTCAAGTGACGTTTTAAAAGCAAGTTGCTGCTATTACATGAGATCTTTACAACGCCACAACACTGTCTGCTTCAGCTAACTTTTTTTTTATTTTTTTATAGCCAAGCCATATTTGAGAGAATTTAAATGAGCTAATAAATTCAACATTAAATCCACTTGAAAAGTTTTACTTAACTGCAACAAAGCTATTTTCAGTCTACCAATCTTACTAATTACCAAACTATAAGATCGATAGTCAACTGACAAGCTAATACAGTTTAATTGTCCTAACAGTCCAGGTACAACCTTTATTAACTACATCACCAAAATGATAACCTAGAACATCATGAACTTAACATAAATAAACGACAAGCAAAACTTCACTTTATTCATTAGCCTTGGCCAGTAGGAATCAAATTCGTACCTGGAAATAGGAAACAAAAATCAGCAGTAGACAGTTCTAGCAACAGCAATAGACACGAATCAACAGCACTTCCAAATAAGTTCAAGCAGCCCAGAAAACTTTGGAAAAACTCTCAGCAGAACGAAATTCATTCCAGATCAGACTCAATCGAATCCAAACTTATTCAAAACTAGCTAAATTTGAAATTAAGTTGAGGATTTCAACGGATCAGTAGCTAATTTGAATTTTCCTATTGACTTTTAGTTGTTTTTGGATTTTTTGGAAGTAATTTCAGATCTGGAAGAAGGGATTAAGACCTGAAATACTAATTTCAGATCATGGAACTATGTAGATATTTTTGGGGAATTTTTTAGGGTTCCCAAAACTTTTTGAATTATGGCAGAAACTGCCTTATTTATAGAGTAAAATTTGGAGGGAAATTCAATTTCTAATATTTTCAGATTGATCCCCTTTTTTATGACTTGTTCAACAAGTTACTACACTTACTTTATTAAAACTTGCACTATAACCCATTCTAGAAGGTTCTAGTTGCATCTACCATGTTCTTACCCCTTGAAATGTCTACTCTACCCTCACTTGTATTTGTTATTTACTAATTCTATCCTTTTCAATACCTAAAGTACCCTTCCTTACTTAGATTTATTACACCTAAACCTTTTAATATCACCAAAAGACCACTGAAAATTGGATGAATTTACTCAATTACACTACTACCTTTGAACTCCAGACTTAACCATTAACTACAACAAACTAACTATCAGAATTAATCTAATTCTAATACGAACTAGCTACTAATAGAATTTAAAACAGCTATAACCAGTCCTGTCAATTAACCCTATCAATTATGGGATTTCAAAAAAATGTAAATAAAAATCAAAACCAAAGTAATTTTTTACAACCAAATTGACAATGAAATTCTAATTATTAGTAAAATTTATCATGACAAAATCCAGCCAGAATCAAAGCGAGTTAACCAACAAAACTAAAGTGAAACCCTAACGCTAAAATAGATTTCAATTCTACTGATTAGGCGAAAAATTTTTTAATGAAATTAGAAATCATATGGAAGAAGAAAACAGTCCTGCTAATTCAAATATAACCGTAATTCTATATCATACCACACGTAACAGCAACAAAGAAAAACCAGAGGGATGGGAAAGAGAGTAGGCAGAAGAAGCCATATGAATAGGCTATACAGAAATAGGGAAAAACGGAAGAGAAGAAAGAATAAAAGCAAGAAATACCAACAAAATGCAAAAGAGAGGGAAATACCTATTTGTTGGAATCAGGCCAGTTAATCAAGACTAGCGATAAACTTGACCGTGTAGCGGCAGAGATGCTTTTTTTTTTTTGAAAAATTCCAACAAGATTCCAAGGGCGATGCTGGTATATTTGTAAGGGGGTACCAAAAAGGGTACCAGATTGTGAGTTTGGTGGAGTTTGAGGTGGCGGCGCCGCTAGGGTTTTAAGGATTTGGAGAGTTGTGGTGGGTTTTGAAAGGAGATACTCAGAGATTCGTAATGAGGGAGAAATGGGGAGTGTTTTGATGTTCGTTTGGCCGGAGACGGAGACCCACCGCCGCCATGGGCGAATTCCGGCGGGCGGTGGGGTGGATGTCCGGCATTACAGAATATAAGAGACGAGAGACTGATTTTAGGGTTAAATTTGTATAGATACATATTAAAGGCTATCAATTGATACTAACCGTCGGATTAGGGTCATGAAGGGCTGAGATTTAAAACGTCAACACGACGTCGTTTTAATTATGGGGATTTTGGACCGGGCGGGGCAAGACAAAGGGGTTGGGTCATGGTCTGATCCATTTGGGCATGGGGCGTTTGGCCCAAACTATTTCCTCTCTTCTTTGGCTCTTCTTTTGCCTTTATTTTTTTTTTTTTCATTTTGTATTTTTTGTATTTTGTATTTTTTTGTATTTTGTATTTTTTTTTTGTATTTTGTATTTTTTCTGACTAAAATAAATCTTAATTAAAAATCACAAAAATGCAACAACTATCAATTTAATTGTCCTAAAACTATTATTTTGTAATTTTTTTTCCTTAAATTGTTCTAAAATGAATTAATACCTACTAAATGCGAACTTAATTTCCTAAATGCAAATGCATATTTTTGTATTTTTTATTTGACTTAACATGCACAAATACCATGCAAACAATTAACACAAAATTCACACTAATTGTAAAAAAAATAAAGAAAAATCCTTTGTTTGAATTTTATGGGAATAACTCATATATAGGGTAAAAATCACGTGCTCACAATGTAAGGCAGAAAGTGAAATCATACGTAGCTGATGTAAAAAAAATAATAGTGATACCACCTGACACTGAAACTCTGATAGGCTCTATAGCCGACATCCGACCTCATAGTAATCAAATATTCATGGTATGATTGTGTAATCGTATGTCGTGAATACATATATATTGATGCAAATGCATGACATACCCAATCAAATGCTAGAAATGGTGGTCTCTTCCGGTAGCTAACCGGTATCATATTGCTAACTTGTGTCCATCTGTACAATATATATAGTTTTTCGGGAAAATAGGCCCCTTACCTCCGATTATAGCTCGAAGTCCATGCATAATATTCCATGTATGATATGAACCTTGAATGCACATAATAGGCCATAACAAGGACTTAGCCAATCTTAGCTCATAGGTACTCTTATTCTCATAATCTCATAATCATCTTCGTATCGCATACTATTGTCTCGTGGAACCTCATATGTTTTCTTTTTCTTTTGAATAATCTTGAAAACTTAACTCGACTTTTAGAAAGATAACTTAACTCTGAAAATATTCATAAAAAGCTTAAGGTGATTCCCTTAGTCCTTATACCTGATTTCTTGATATTTCGTAAAAGAAAGTATTTCAAAAATCAAGTGTTTTAGTAGTTTAAACATAAAAATTATATTTGAGATTTTTGGAAATCGACGTATCACTTAAGAGATTTTAAGATACACTTTAACAAGGGAGAAGGACTGATCGCAAATATTAAATGCCTTTATTTTCTAGTCACACAACCCAAAGACGAATAAGAATTCACATATATAGACATATAGTTAAGAAAGCCGAAAAAATGACATGTATAGATGTCGAATACCCTATTTAACCGAACGAGTGGAATATCAACCTAATAGAATCATGAAAATACTTCAGCTACGATCCCAATGCCTTTCACAGAAGGTCTTTCTAGCAATAGAATAGTAAAATATCACATTTGATGTCTTGGGAATTTCCCAGAATTTGTGCTAAAAGGAAGGACAGAGTTTAGCCTTAACATACCTGTTCCAGTGAAATTCTTGAATGGAACTTATATTTGGATTTGAAATTGGAATGAATTCTTGACAGAAAAATATGTAATCAGAAGAAGTTCTTGACTCTATTCTAACGTAACTTGGATGAAATTGTTTTGGTGAAGCTTTTAATTTGCTTCTACTTCTTTGAATATTGAACGAAATGTTATTTTTAAAATACTTCATATATACTTTATTTATTATACTACCGTGGTCATATGGTACCTTGTATGGTACTAGTTTATAATTATCGAGTATTATCGCTCGACACGTATTTTATTCCAAATTGGCCACTTCCAACGAAACTCTTTTTTCTTTAATCCGTGTACCCTCTTATTCTTCATAGAACTTATTTATTGCTTTCTATAAATAGCATAAGTATGTTAATGTTAAGATGATTTCGTTCCCTAGTCTACATCGGTTAATTGAAAATGAAATTTTAACGTATGAAAACGCGAGATGTGACATCTTTCCCCCTTAGAAATATTCATCCTCGAATGTTTAACTCTCCTGGATTATATATTCTTGGTAGAGTTGCCTTTGTAACAATGCTAATACCTACTCTCCCTATAGAAGCGTAATATTCCAAAACCACACCGGACCACAACCGACAATGGCCTCACACGGCCAACGACAATAGCCAATAAAAGAATTTGTACACATACCTTATGATTATGACGTCTCAGTAAGACCCTTCTTTGGAGGAGGGAATAGGTAGAGATATCTAGACTTCATATTTTCATCGGCCTCCCAAGTCATTTTGTTTCCACATTGTTGTTCCTCCAGAGTACTTTCACGGAGGCTACCTCCTTATTCCGTAGCTTGCGGATTTGTCGGTCTAGGATGGCAATCAAAAATTCCTCGTATGATAAGTTCTCTGTAATATGTACATCATCCGTGGGCACTACTCGGGTAGGATCTCCAATGCACTTCCGTATGAATTTACTCCCATAACTCTTACTTTAATTTATCGTTGCTGAGGTCTGCTACCAAATCCCAGCTTACTCTCGTTGCTTATTCATATGTATAAATTTAAATCCTTTAATGCTTTCTCATTACTGCTCATCTTTAGAATGACGGCCTAATCTCATCTCATACTTTGTGAATTTTGTCCATCCATTGTTGATTTACCTCAATATTAATCTGCAATACACTACTGATAACTTGGAACTTCTTACGTAATACTTTTCCCCTGGGGCTTACATTACCTCAAGATTCCCATAATCGTATTTCATAGTGTCTCAATATGATTCACCTTATGGGGGTATCCTAATTTCGTGCCGCCAGCAAAATCTTTTTTCCTTCTCTTTTTTTTCCAAATCATTATTCAAACGAAGGCCCAAACGTCATCCTTTATCTATCACAAGTATACCTTCATTTTATTACCAGGTAAGCATTTCATTCCTTCTAAATGCTATTAATCTTAGACTCCTTTGAGTTCATTAAGGCTATAGTGAGCTTTGTATAACATAGAGAAATTGTCTGCTCTTCTAGTTTTCATTGGCTTAATCTTAAAGACTTATCTATTCTCGTCATCTTTTCACTTGCCTTTCCTTATCCTTACTTATTTTCCCTTAAGACTTTGTCGCTCTACCATACTTTAGCTTGCGACCTATACATATCCATTTATAAACTTTCCTTCAACTTGCTTGCACCATAGATTTCCTTATGTTGTTATGGAACGTCAAGCAAGATATTACATCGTCTCCAACTTTTCTCTACTCTCTTAACTAGATCTCGTAGTATTTAGAAACCATAGGCTGGAAGAAATGTCGCGACTATGCCGCTATCACTCCTGGTTATTGGATCCCCGTGCTTATAGCTTTCTATCCAAAGTATGGATTATTCATGACCTTCTGCCTTTAAGTATCTCGTACGTTGTTCACCTTTGCCTTACTTACTTTAAAATTTTGCATCGTGTCTTCTATCTCTTTCCTGACCTTCCCTCCACATAGGTATAATTCACGTCCATAACTTGAAGCTCTGTTATAATACTTGTACAGTTGGTGCATACACAATCCGATGGAAGATTCATACTGACTTCTTATGAGGCTGGTACTTCTTCTAACTGGCTTTCTTGTAGAGTCATTTTATTTTATGGTCATTGTGTTATTTCTCTTGAACATCTGATATTAAGAGTGATTCTGTCATGTTCTCAAGCACATCTTCTACAATTTTTCTAAGTCTAATAATCAGACTCCTGATTTACTTGGGTGTTGTAATTCTTTTAGCTTCCTCTTCCTTCCGATCAGCCTTTATGTAGGCTTAAGCCATCTTCCGATATGTGGCTCATGGTCAGTTACTACCTTAGCCTTTCATGGGCGTTATGGAATATCCATGATACAATCTTCTAACAATTCAATCCTCTGTCTATGTCCTGGGATCAATTCTTCTTTTTAACTTATACCAGAGTCTTCTATGGTTGTATGATTGTCAATAAATGTAATGCTCCAAAATCTTGAGTGTATCCATAGCGTACTAACTCTGGATCATTCATCAAATAATCTCTTTCGTTCCATCTCAGTTTTCTTTAAACGTGTGCAATTACTTTCCTGGTCTTTCTGCCCCTTGTTGCATGCATACTTATCTCATCCTAATTCCCACACATGCCAGAATTTTTGTGCAACTCATATAGTCTCGAATATTACCTTCGTTCTTTCTCCCCGTTCATTAGCCACGGTAGGTGCCACTTTCTTTTGGAGGTTATACAATTTTTTGTTGTGGGACTGCTTTTACATGACCATTTCTTCATTAGGTCATTGTGCTTAGGTTGAACCCTTCTTCCTCCTTTCCTCAGCTAGTCCTTCACTATAGTACTTATAGAGGATCCTCTGACTCTTGTAAATATACGAGCTTATTATATCGTATACCCGACAGACCTTTTGCTGTCCTTCCTTACCTATAATTATCTGTAGTTACTTATATCCACGCCCTTGTGCTTGTGAGGTTGTCTCGACTGATATTTTTGACCGTCTTCCTAGTGGCACTCTCTTTTATTTACGTAACACTCATACAAGTACGTTTTAAACTTCTCCAACTCCTATATGAATATATCACAAGTACTATAATGATATTCTTCGAGGCTAAATTATCCATGTTGGGTTCTACTATGTTTATCTTACACGATCCAATGATTCGTCTGTAACCTCCTGTTTAGCCATAACTGGGATCTTCCTAAATCAACTACTAACTAATCGTTCTCCCATTCGCATGTCAATATTCCTCAAAATCTTTCTTGGGTTATTTCCTTTGTCTTAACTTATGTCTCGCACTGACTCCTTTTCTATCAATAACATCTCGGGAAGGGATTCTTACTTCCTCTCATTGACGTCGTATTTGCATTGTTTTAGAATTGTAGCATATACGTAGGAGCTGAATAAGTGTAATCTCATTCCTTTTTCACATTTACCGCATTCTTCATTCATTACTCCATATTCCCCCCTCTAGGGGAGTACTAAGGCTTGGAGCTATGATGACCTGCCTACAGATGTTTTCCCTCTTCATCTTTGGCGTCCTTTCACATTATCGATGACCCTTACTCACTTGCGGAAATCGTTTTATACCAAGGATAACAAAGTTCCTCACTTGCGATGGTGACATTTAGTATAACTGGCACATATGGTCCCTTAAGCTTAACTCTGCTCACATTGCTAGCTCTAAGTCCTGAACGACCATACTTTGAATTTGTCATGGATCTTCTTCTGTTGTCTATTCTACTATTGTCGGAACTCAATATGAAATTCTCATGATGCTGACTATTATCAAATCACTCAGTCCCTAATTCATGTTTACTTTATCTTGTTCACCAGTCCATATTGATTTCTATTAATCTGGGGATTAACTCTCCCTTCTGGTAGTTGCGTTGGAGTCACGAGCTTATTTCTCAAAACGAGGATATAACCTTATAGCATATACTCTTTTGTTGTCTTAAGGCCCATCACCTTTCATCTCTTTCTTCATTCGACTATAGGTTTTGTAACACTCTACCATTTTTATCCATGTCTCACACCTTATTCATAATGCTTCCTTATCTCGCTTTTTGTTATTCTGCTAATATTTCTGCATATCCCTTTTCTTATGAAAATTTCAATACGATATTTGCTTTTGCTTTCCTTTGATCCACCCAGTGGCTCTTCAAGTTGCTTAACGTTCTCACTTTACTAGGGGCGCGAGCCACACTAAAGTAATATTTATCCCTTCAAGGCTTATAGTGCATGTCTTTATAGTACTCATACTGGCTGCACTATTTAAGAGTGCACCATCTAAGTGTCTCATAAAGAGATCTATTAGCACATTTGGAATATCCTTCGGAAATGTCAACTGACACAAACAATTCATCCATCATATCTTCTTATATTACTTTTATTAACCCCCATGGGGTATATCTAGAATAGGTGCGACCAATTGTATATACCTCTGTTACTATTAAATATAACTCAAAAAAGCTTGTGCTCCCTGCCTGACTTATAAACACTGTTAACATTCATTAACTGGGCGCCTCGTAACCTTCTTCATTTTGCTTCTTTTGCTTGGTGAAACTTGAATTTATCTTCTTAATCTCTCGTTGTCTTTAACCATAAATGTGGATAGGCATTCTTTCCTAAGGCTTTTTATCAGGGAGCTTACACCTTTCAATACAACCATGATTTGCTAAAGAGCTCACATGTACTTATCATAAGCAAGATGTAAATTCGAGTTCCTCTAGATCAACAATTCCACAACTATATTTCTTATCGATCATCTTTATGAATGTATGCATCGTCTTATTACGGATAGAAGTTCTGGGCTTGGATTCTTATAAGTGAGCTCTACCACACGATCTAGAGTAGGAATAAAGAGTGACAGTCCTAAATGCCATGTAGCATCTTTCTTATAAGTGTGGTGCACGACACACCCATAAAAAAGACTCTACTAGACACGGCTTGTGGACTCTCTAGAATACGACCTGCTCTGATACCAAGTTTGTCACGCCCCAAACTAGGGGAGGCAGGACTGGTACTCGATACTGTATTCGATTGAGTTAGCCACTAAACATACTAGCTAACTAAACCGGGGGCCCAACAGATCGGGCAGCACAACATCTGAAATACTAAGCCTGGACCATTAAGGTCATGACCTGAATAACAATAAGCCATATAAACAAAGGTAGATGGGCCAAAATAATAAAGTACTAGCTGGCCGATGAGGCCGCGACTGGAGACATACATGCCTACACACATATATATACATTCCAACCCAATGGGCTGGAGACTATAAGCTGCAAAAAGAAAACCAGAATATTGTGTCCATAATAGCCTCTAAGAGTTTCATAAGCACTGTCGAGACAAGGCCCCAACTATACCCAAACTCTACAACAAAATTAACCATCATATGAAAGCTCCAGGAAGAGGTGGAGCTTACCATCTCACATCTGAACCCCGAAATCCTAACGGAGGGATTGATCAGAGTCCCTACCTGGACCTGCACGCACGAAACAAAATGCAGTGTCCCCAGGCAATGGGACATCAGTACGAATAAAAATGTACTGGTATGTAAGGCAGAAAGTATAATCATACGTAGCTGATGTAATAAAAAAATAATAGTGAGACCACCTGACACTGAAACTCTGATAGGCTCTATGGCCGACATCCGACCTCATAGTAATCAAATATTCATGGTATGATTGTGTAATCGTATGTCTTGAATACATATATATTGATGCAAATGCATGACATACCCAATCAAATGCTAGCAATGGCAGTCTCTTTCGGTAGCTAACTGGTGTAATATTGCTAACTTGTGGCCATCTGTACAATATATATAGTTTTTCGGGAAAATAGGCCCATTAACTCTGATTATAGCTCGAAGTCCATGCATAATATTCCATGTATGATATGAACCTTGAATGCACATAATAGGCCATAACAAGAACTTAGCCAATCTTGGCTCATATGTACTCTTATTCTCATAATCTCATAATCATCTTCGTATCGTATACTATTTTCTCGTGGAACCTCATATGTTTTCTTTTTCTTTTGAATAATCATGAAAACTTAACTCGACTTTTAGAAAGATAACTTAACTCTGAAGATGTTCATAAAAAGCTTAAGGTGCTTCACTTAGTCCTTATACCTGATTTCTTGATATTTAGTAAAAGAAAGTATTTCAAAAATCAAGTGTTTTAGTAGTTTAAACATAAAAATTATATTTGAGATTTTTGGAAATCGACGTGTCACTTAAGAGATTTTAAGATGCACTTTAACAAGGGAGAAGGACTTATCACAAATACTAAATGCCTTTATTTTCTAGTCACATAACACAAAGACGAATAATAATTCACATATATAGACATATAGTTAAGAAAGCCGAACAAATGACATATATAGATGTCGAATACCCTATTTAACCGAACGAGTGGAATATCAACCTAATAGCATCATGAAAATACTTCAGCTACAATCCCAATGTCTTTCACAGAAGGTCTTTCTAGCAATAGAATAGTAAAATATCACATTTGACGTCTTAGGAATTTCCCAAACTTCGTGCTAAAAGGAAGGACAGAGTTTAGCCTTAACATACCTGTTCCTGTGAAATTCTTGAACGGAACTTATATTTGGATTTGAAATTGGAACGAATTCTTGACAAAAAAATATGTAATTAGAAGAAGTTCTTGACTCTGTTCCAACGTAACTTGGATGAAATTGTTTTCATGAAGCTTTTAATATGCTTCTGCTTCTTTGAATATTGAATGAAATGTTATTTTTAAAATACTTCATATACACTTTATTTATTATACTACCATGCTCATATGGTACCTTGCATGGTACTAGTTCATAATTATCGAGTATTATCGCTCGACCCGTATTTTATTCTAAAATTGGCCACTTCCAATGAAACTCGTTTTTCCTTAATCCGTGTACCCTCTTATTCTTCATAACACTTATTTATTGCTTTCTATAAATAACATAAGTACATTAATGTCTAGATGATCTCTTTCCCGAGTCTACATCGATTAATTGAAAACAAAATTTTAACGTATGCGAGATGTAACATGACTTCTAGAATGACGATAGTCCGTACAGGTGCCAAGCTCAGCGTATGTGGCACTGCAAAATTGTGTTGGGAAAGAACACCATCGAACCAGATCGCTACCATGTTGGTTGTACCCCACACTATTCAGGCTGGATGGAGGAAATCACAATGGTTTGGGTCAACCTGGGTTCGTTTGAGGTCACAGGATCATCGATGCAAAGGCTGAGGCACAAGTAAAGTACAACTAACCGCGCAAGAGGATTCGGGAATGTGAAAATGAGCACCATGAAATACAAGAAGCCAATAAAAAACTAATTGAAGAATGGAAGGATATGGTTGTCAGCGCCAACAAACGACTGGTGTGTTTAGAACGGGGAATAGTGGAACTGGAAAAGAACTTTCTGAAGAGGGTTGAAGACTGCCGAATTGCTGAAGGAAATGAAGGGGGACATCTAGCCAGAGCTCACTTGCTACTAGGACTACGCGAGCTGGGAGAGCTGTTTGAGGGAGCCAATAATGCCGAGTCTGGGGAAGGTCCTTCTGGGACCAAATAGATAGGAATCTCCATTTTTTTCCTTATAAGATGTAGTAAGTCCAATGGCCATTAGTGACTCTTTCTCTCTTATTATTTAGTGTTCTTCTACCTTTTTATCAATAAAATGAGACATTTAGCATTCTAAGTTTTCCAAATTGACTTGTCGCTAGGCCTACCTCGGGCACAACGAGGTCCCCAAAAATTAGGACGCACTTTATATTTCTTGCACTACGGGTTTAAATATCGCAATATTTTTTCCTTATGATCCTTAATAAGTTATTACATTTTTTTTTGTTTATTCCCCTCCCCAAAGGTTAGTTTGTAAACTCTGGCAACATCAGCGTATTTTACAAGATCCAGGGACCCTCCACCTACTCCTCCTCCCAGTCCTGTCGGACACAAAAGCAAAAGAAGAATGGAAGATTCGAACAACTCAGCTGAACGGGTAGAGGTCACTCGTGGTGCTCTGATCCCCAAGGAAAATGCCTCTCAAATAGAACAAAAACTATTGAAGTTCCAAGAAGAACTTGATCAAGTCCGGAATTTGGAAAGTCTATCATTTTCCATCACCACTCAAGAAGTTACCTTCCCAAATACTCAGAATCCCACAATTCCACAAAATATCCCAAAGCAACCCGCTCCTCACCACCACTGCAATACTTGCCACACTCCCAACAATACTCCACTACTCATCCCGGAACCTTTGAACTCCACAAATGACCACGGCCACACCCAACATAACACCCTCATCTACATGGAAACCATTCTACACTCTAACCAACCCATCTCAAGCACACCCGAGTCCAATGATAAGAACTCACTCATTAGAAGTTTGGCCGAAGAGCTTAAAAGGTTGACCATCAGAATTCAAGGCGTTGAAGGAAGTAAGGGAATTGAGGGGCTAAACTATGAAGATCTACGCATACAGCCCGATGTCGAGCTACCCGAGGGGTACAAACCTCGCAAATTCAAAATGTTTGGTGGTACACGGGATCCCAGGGTTCACTTGAGAATATACTGCGACAAGCTGGTCGGAGTAGGAAGAGATGAGAAGATCCGCATGAAGCTTTTCATGAGGAGCCTAAAAGGAGATGCTCTGCCTTGGTACATTAGCCAAGACCCAAAGAAGTGGTTGAACTGGGTAAGTATGGCGTTCGACTTCATGGATAGATTCAGGTTCAATACGGAAAATGCACCGGATGTGTTTTACATTCAGAATTTGAAGAAGAAACCCACAAAACATTCCGCAAGTATGCCACTCGCTGGAGATCATAGGCTACTAAAGTTCGACCGGCTTTAGGGGAAGAACTAATGAATAAGTTTTTTGTTTGGGCTCAGGATCCGCAATACTATGAAAGTCTGATGCTGATCAAGAACCATAAATTTTCTGACATCATCAAGCTAGGAGAAAGGATTTAGGAAGGTATCAAGAGTGGTATGGTTACGAACTTGGAAGCCTTGCAAGCTACCAATAAGGCTCTACAGTCTTGTGGTACATCCAAGAAAAGGGACGTAGGTGCCGTAATAGTTGCACAGAGAACCAAATCCCTCGTCGAATACCAAACCTACCCAATGCCGCCACTCACATATCAACTTATGCCAAATTACCAAGCACCCTCACCCTCTTACCAAACTCCCCCACATACTTATCAATCACCTCCGCCTCCTACATACCAACCTACTTCACCAAGATATTCCCAACCCACACATGACTACCAAGCCTACAATACTCAACCATCCCACTATCAATCACTTCCCACTCACCATAACTTTCTTAAACCTCGATCAAATTTCAACCACAGACCTCCCAAACAGTACACCGCCATTGCTGAACCAATTGACCAGCTGTACGAAAGGCTCAAGGTTGCTTGTTATGTCACCCATAGCCCTACTATAACCCCTGAAAACCCTTCCCAATGGGTCAACCCAAATAAAACCTGTGCATACCATTCCGATATGAAAGGGCATACCATCGATGAATGCTGCTCTCTAAAATATAATATCCAGGCTCTGATTGATAACCAGATTATTATGGTGAAGGAACCTACTCTAAATGTCCACAACAACCCTCTGCCGGACAACAAGGGTGGAGGTGTTCACATGATTGAAATAGAGGATGACTAGGACCCCAAGGGATCAATCAGCTTGATCGCAGAAGGCAACGATCCAAAGAAACCAATGGTCACCCTTAATCCGGTTGTAGTCCAGATTCAGCCTTCTGGGAACGTCGAGGTAAATATGTCTATACCACTCGATTTGGCAACACCATCTTCTGCAAAGATGCCAGCACCAATTTAGGTCGAGTTTGGGTCCCTGGCAAATGCACTTGTACCATTTGAAGTTGCGATCTTACCTTCCAAAATACATGATCCATACGGAATAAAGGTGCCCATTCCAGTAGCCATGTCGACTACAACACCATTCCACACAAAGGTCATCCCTTGGGACTACACAGTCGTGGAAAGGGAAAGCCAAGTACGGGGAAGCAGTTGCGGCACAAGTTATGACAAGAACTGACAAGGTTTATACTCTAGAACACTTGGCTGAGTCAAGTAAACAGACCTCTAGTCGGCAAACCATCACTGAAACTGGGCCCGATGATCTCTGGAGAAAGATACAAGCGAAGGAATACTCAGTCATTGATCAACTGAACAAAATGCCAGCAAATATTTCTATCTTAGCTTTGCTACAAAGTTCTAATATGCGCAAGAATGCTATGTTAAAGGTGCTAAGAGAGGCATAGGTACCGAGCAACATCACTGAAGGAGAAATGGCAAACATGGTAGGGCGGGTATTAGAAAGTCACAAGATCACTTTTCATGAAGATGAGCTGCCACCAGAAGGGTTAAGTCACTATAAGGCATTGCACATCACCGTACAATGCGGGGATGATTTTATCACAAGGATCCTGGTTGATGGGGGATCCAGTCTCAATATTTTTCTATTGGTAACACTCAGGATAGTGGAAAAAGGGCTGCATGAGATCAAGGACGGGGCCATCAACGTTAAAGCTTTTGACGGTTCTCAAAGGTCTACAATTGGGGAAATTAGCTTGTGTTTGCAAATGGGTCCTACTTGGTTTGATGTTGATTTTCAAGTGATAGATGTGCCAGCGTCCTACAATCTGTTGTTGGGACGACCATAGATTCACGCTGCTTGGGTCATGGCATCAACACTACATCAGGCAGTGAAGTTTGAGTGGAATCACCAAGAGGTGGTCATTCATGGCAACAGTAGCAATCCCATATATAGTCGCCAGACCATCCCAGCGATTGGAGGAAGAAGAAGGATAGGCAGGGAAACTTACCACCACATCGAGCAAGTCAACGTCGTCGATAAGGACAAATGGTGGGAAAACAAAATTGAAAGAATATTAAACCGGAGCGGTTATGAACCTAGCAAGGTATTTCGCAAAAACCTCCAAGGGATCGCTAAGCCCATCAAACTAAAGATGCATGGCACTACCATTGGATTGGGGTATGAGTATACATGGGAGGAGTTCAACCACTGGTCGTCACCATGGTGCAGTCCTTACTATCCATTGGAACATCCAATACCACGCTTGGAACAAACTTTCCAATCGACTGAAGTTATCTATGGGTCAGAAGAACAAGAAGCAATGGCAGCAGTGAGGAACCTATTTTTAGAAGACGATGATATAGACTGTTGTGTCATTTTCGAGGAGGAGGGGTAGGAAGGCCCTTCTATACAAGCTTTAAGTAGAGGAGCACCCCTCAATAGCTGGACTATCAGGACCACCAAAGCCCGGCGAGCCTCGGGGTAGCAAGGTTGAACAAGCATCATGCACTATTTTATTTTTACTAGTTTACTTTCCTTGCGCACTTTATTTTTGCAAAAAAGAGCTCCGATGTTCAACAACAGTTATGGAATTTATCAAAGCATTTTAGTTTTATTCATCCTATTCTTATTATTTTCTTTCATTACTTTACTTATACAACATTACTATTACTTATCTTGATGAACCAATGACTGTGACTTGCAACGAGACAACGCAACAAGCGGACATAGATTCAGAGGAAGATGATATACCAGAGGAGATCATTAAAGAAGTTGAGAATTTTGAGAACAGACCTAAGTCCAACCTGGATGAGACTGAGATTGTTAACCTGGGAGATGCAGAAAACGTCAAAGAAACACGGATAAGCATTCACTTATCACTGTCACACAAGAAAGAATACACAGAATTTCTAAGGTAGTATGAGGACATATTCGCCTGGTCGTATGATGACGTGACTGGTCTGAGTACATCTATTATGGCTAACAAACTGCCGACCGATCCAACATGCCCGCCAGTAAAATAGAAGCTCAGAAAGTTCAAGCCAGACATGAGTCTAAAAATCAAGGAATAAGTCACTAAGCAGGTCAAAGGTAAGGTACTCAGGGTAGTAGAGTATCCAGCATAGTTAGGCAACATTGTGCCAGTGCCAAAGAAGGACAGGAAGGTTAGAGCCTGTGTCGACTACCGGGATCTCAACCGGGCCAGTCCAAAAGACGACTTTTCCTTGCCAAACATACACATCCTGATTGACAACTGCGCCAAGCACGAGTTGCAATCATTTGTAGATTGTTTTGCTGGGTATCATCAAATCTGGATGAATGAATGAAGATACTAAGGATAATGATAGAGAAGTATAAGCAGTGGCCCGAGAAGCTATTATTTGTTGTACAGCACCACGGTCCGCACATCTACCGGGGCAACCCCCTATATGCTGGTTTATGGTACAAAAGCGGTCATTCCTGCTGAAGTAGAAATTCCTTCCTTGAGGATCATACAAGAAGCAGAACTCGACGATGCAGAATGGGCAAAGAGTCGTTACGAACAGCTAGCTCTTATAGACGGAAAGAGAATGAATGCATTTTGCCACGGTCATCTTTATCATAACAGAATGTCCAGAGCCTTCAACAAAAAAGTCAAGCCAAGACAGTTTACACCAGGGCAGCTGGTGCTAAAGAAGATTTTTCCACATCAAGACGAAGCCAAAGGGAAATTCTCTCCGGGTTCTAACAGGAGGAGCCCTTATACTCACAGAAATGGACGGAGAAGTTTGGCCAAAGCCGATCAATTCAGACGCAGTCAAGCATTACTATGTGTAATCTTTATGCTTTCCTATATGATATAATTTGAACTACGTCTGACCTGATTCCTGTTTAAGAGGGTATACGTAGGCAGCCTTACGGGTTCGGTCACAATTCAATAAAATTTTCATTTTCCTCGCAATTGGAAACTGGGGCAGAATTTTGAGGAGGACCCTCAAAATTCCGAAGTAACTTCAGCCGATCATCGCAAGCAACCGTCAGAAGCAGCAACCCAGTAAACTGGGATAGAATTTTGAAGAGGACCTTCAAAATTCCGAAATGAGAGAGGTTGCAATATCGTAAACCATGTTACAGTCGTCAGTTCATCTAAAACCTATTTCTTAAATATATACATATGTCATATCTTTAACAAACTAATGCATATTTATTATCATCGTGAAGTTCAGCAATGCTACCTCTATGATACAAACCGTGTGATCAGATCAGAGCCAAACATGGCAAGCAAAGTCAACCGGGACACGAACTAACCTTTCCCCTTTACAAAACTCATGACTTTCTTTGGATACAGGCACCCGAGTCGCAAAATCATATGTTATACGCTCATACTATTCAGGAATACAACCATCTGAACCGTCGCACCAATTCACATTTGCCATCCGCATACAATATCCCCAGCATTCGCAATATCATAATCAGCTATCAGCTAAGAATTTTTATTACTATTCGTCTTTCATCTTTTGCATAAGGCTACCATTCTGCCTTCTGAGGTTAAGCTCTGCCTCTATCTGCATTTCTTGCATTCCATAAGGCTACCATTCTGCCTTCGGAGGTTAAGCTCTACCTCCATCTACATTTCTTGCAGCGTATAAGGCTACCATTCTTCCATCCCAGGTTAAGCTCTACCTCCATCTGCATTTTCTACATTGCATAAGGCTACCATTCTGCCTTTTGAGACTAAGCCCTATCTCCACCTGCATGGCTTAAATATCAACGCCTTATTGCATCTGCTGAAAGATCGCCACCTTTATCTGCATCTTGCATCGGTTGAAAGATCCCACTTCATTTAAATCCTACACCGGCTGAAAGATCGCCATTTTACTTAGTGGCTAAAATATCGCCACTGTATTTACACTCTCAAAATCTGAAAGATCGCCACCTATCGCATTGCATAGGCTGAAAGATCGCCAAATTGTCCAAGGGCGTCATTGTTTGGAGGCACCATCTTCATAGCCCGAGAACGTCGTGCCATGGCCTAAGGACCCCTTTTATCTCTTGCATATCATTATTCAAAGGCATCATCTCCCGAAGGCATCATTCTCATAGCCCGAGAGCATCATTTCATAGCCTGCGAAACCTTTATTATATGCTTCATGGCCCAGGACATCATGATCTAAGGACGCCATCCTAACCGCCCAAAGACAACATTCATGGTCCAATGTGAACTTGCAACATATTTAAATTTATGCACAATATATGCGCGTATTATCTGCAGTTAAACCGGCGAGCAACGACCATCTCAGCAGGAGCGATCCCACTCCGATTCCCGCAACCCTATTAGACTCTAACCATCTGCCCCAACTCAAACATTGCATCCGTTCTTGGAAAGCCTCCATCGGCATACTCCGACGACGGATCCTGAACTACATATGGTCTGATTCCTGTAAGACCAGGGATATGTAGGTAGCTCAGGAACCAGAGCACGGTCAGTCTCTTCAAACCACTTCACTTGGTCAAAATTGGTCATCATGTCTTTACCCAACAACTTTTTCATCCTTCCAGGGTAAAGAGGGGCAGCTGTTGATACCCAATTATTCCCTGTATATTTTTATATGAAAATACTTTCAAAATAGTGTGTGTGTGTATATATATATATATATATATATATATATATATGAAAATACTTTCAAAATAGTGTGTGTGTGTGTGTGTGTGTATATATATATATATATATATATATATATATATATATATATATATATATATATATATATATATATATATATATATATATATATATATATATATATAAGTGTGTCCAAATATTTTAGTATTTTTCCTAATTTTTAAAAATATTTTTAAATTAATTTATTGCCCTATTTTAGCAATACAAAGACCAATAATTATTCCTCAAATTATCATTTTTGTGATTAATTTATATTATTCTCATATTTATCCCAAAATAAAGCTAAGGTAATTTTTGTACATTTTTACAAATTCATTTAGTATTTTAAAGCTAAATTACATATAATTGCAGTTTTAGCCTATTTTAAGATTTGAATAGCGTTTACAATTATAAAGTTTACTTCAGTATTTTTTAATCTAATGATTATATATTATTAATTAATATGGTGCCTCCAATTTGTTTCAAAAAATCATTTTACTATTTTTATAGTTTTAAAAGGGAAAAGTGGCTATTTAACTGATAACCTCATTTGCATTTCAATTACAGCCAAAATCAACCACCCCAATAACCCAAAATCCAATTTCAAACGGACTAGCCCAAATCCTAATAGATAACCCGACCACTAACCCGTTAATAAAACCCGCCCGACTTGCTTTTGATCCAGGCCGTTGATCATTTTGATCAACGGCCACGATTCCCCCATACCATTTTAATTCAGCCAAACCCCAACCCTAATTCATTTCCCTCCAAAGACACCGCCTTGAAACCCCTTCATCTCACAAACCCTCTCGAACCTTCCTCAACCTTAATCATCTCCTATCGTCTTCAACCCCAAGACCCACCGAAAATCATGGCTCCTCCGGCCATGGTAACCTTATACTCACCCCCTGTTACTTCTGTGTGCTTGATATTTTGAAGAATTGAGGCCAGACCTCGAAGGTCTTCATCCAGACCTGTGCCAGCTCGAGTTTTCACGGCCATCGTCGGCCTTGCTCCGGCGTATCCTGGTCCTATGAGCCTATCTCTGACCTTTCTGACCAAGATCAGACCTTTTCAAAGCCTTTCTCATTCTAGGGTTCTTCTGAAACCCTAACTATTCGAGGTTTTCTCTGATTTTTCTTAGATATGTTACGTATCCATGCTCTGTTTGGTTTTTTAAAACGATTTCCACAACTTTTCTTTCAAAAATTACTTTTAAAATCACTTCTCTTCGATTTAGGGTTTTCTGAAATGCTGTTTCTCCTATTTTCCATTTCCTTTTATTTGTGTTTATTTGTTCTACTGTGCTCTTATGTTTTCCTTTCTACCACGCATCTTCTTCTACTACATTCTTATGATTTTCCTTTTATCATGCATGTTTCTTCTACTATGTTTTCTATATTCCGTTCTTTCTTCTACTGTGTTTCTATGCTATGTTTTCACATGCTTTCCCACTATGTTCTGCTATTTTTCTTCCACTATGACCTGATATGCTTTGCCTATTGTATCCTTCTACCATGTTCTTAAGTGTTTACTGTTTCACTTCTACTTTTCCTTATTTAAAGAGACTTTTAAGCATGTTTTCTCTATTTTTACTTCTACTCTCATTCTGTTTCGAATTAATTTCTTCACTCTATTTGCTTTGAACTTTCAACTTTATTTGCTTGCTTTCCCATGAGTTTCTGAAAGAAATCTCTGAGACTGTTTGACTACCTACTTCCTCATCTCTGTACTTGACTCGAGGTGGAAACCTTAGAATTTGGGGGGTTCTGCCGAGGTTTGATCATATGATTGAACTAGGGTTCTGTTTGAGAACCCTTGACTAATTTCTGAGTCTATGAATTAAGTTTGAACTTCTTTGTTTGCATACAATTCTGAACTTTTTAAATTTTTTCTATGCTAGACTCTTCTACTGATTGGCATGCTAGTTCTTCGTGTTTAAGCGTGTCTGTATGCTTTTATATGTGTGATGAATCTTTCTCCAAATAGGTTTTCCAACTTATGATTGATTCCTAATCCTTTTTTTTAGGTCTGATTGGTTGATACTGATTTTCCTTAAGTAAAACCTTTCTTCACTTTCTCTGACTAGATTCATTCATACCAAATTCAAACCTTGTGATTTATTGGCTGTCAAATTATTTCCTTTCCTTAAATTGTGCAACCGTGTACTGTCAAGACCTTGTCCTTAAATAAACCTCTATGAATTTACCCCTCTTGTACTGCTTTGAAAAGGTATTTGATTAATCTCTTTCCTTAATTATTTGTACCCATTTGAAATCAGAATCCCTTAATTAAAGGGAAACCTTTGTGTAATTGATTTTCGAACTATATTCTTACCTATTTCTGCTTGCTTTATACACTATAAAAGGCATGACCTTTTCTACACAATGAACACGGTTAATACAATTAACACACATTACATACTTCGGACACTTATAATCTCATAGTTCTATTCTAAACTCATAGCATTCTGACTACTTGTTTACACTTTGGCTTTACAAGACTACGACTTTCCTTTGCTTTTTTCCTTGAGACTAGTATGTTCTAGTTTTGGTTTAAGCATCATCCCAATGTGTTTACTTACAGCTTTTACATCCATGTCTATTTACTGTTTATGGAGTTTTAGCATGTTAATTTCCTTTCATATGTTTCTGTTGTGAATCCCTGCACCCATGTTTCCCTCTATGTGCTTTGAATTGTAGTTCAGAACATGGCAATATTCCAGTTATTATTCATGTTTGGACTTGATCCCTTAGGGGATCCTAACTCCCAAAACAATGTGTTCTAACAGGCTTGTGGGGTGTGCCAGCATTTTCCATTGCTGGGTATGACCACTAGCCTGTCTTTGCCACTCCCCTATTCCCTTTTTCAGAATTCCTTCTATACACTTACATTTACTCTTATCTTCTAAGTTTTTTCCCCCTCCTGTGAGCCATGCCTTGGGACCTTGAGTTCCCTCTAAACTTGGACACTTGAGGGCTGGACCTTCCACGCTGCACTATGTCTCAATCCTGCAATGTATTTGGGTGTGAGCACTGCCCGGAGTCCACGAAGCTCTTAGGGAACTCTGACACACCCCAAATGATAAAAGCTTTGGATCTTGATATTTGGAGTTAATTTACTTCATGCTTCAGACAGGAAGTCTGAATCAGGCTCTCCTTGGTTTTAATTTTAATTTTCTAATGTAGTTTCTTTATATATTTTTTTTGGTAGTGTAATAAATTTGAAATAAACCTCTGGGGTGATTAGTGAAAAGGGAAGGGTAACCATGCATGCAAAGGGGTAGATATCATGTTCATAGGGAATTACCACACTTCTGTACTCATGTATCTTGCCTACAGGTTTGCACGTCTATAGGTTTATGCTTCTATATAGATATCATGTCTATAAGGTTTCTGCACTTCTGCACATGTAGATACCATGTCTATAAGGTTTCTGCATTTTTGCACCATATAGATATCATGTCTATAAGGTTTCTGCACTTCCGCACATATAGATACCATGTCTATAGGTTTATGCATCCATATAGATACCATGTCTATAAGGAATTATGTATTATCACATGTAGATACCATGTCTATAAGAAATCCAGATCCTGCATACGCATTGGTCACTAGGCAATACTATTTATAGGATTTAAAACTAAACAGCATTCAGATACCATGCTCATAGGATTTCTGCACTCTTACTATGCCTGTAAGAAATGTTTAAAATAAGAAACACCTAGAGAGCATGCCTATTGGAGCTATCAACCAAAGCAGAATCATTCGTTCGCTTATAAGTCTAAAATCAATAGTAGCAATAATGTATGTAGAATTTATGTTCCTGTAATTGACAATTTTTTTCCCTTAAAATCAGTATACTTCTTTTCTAAAACTAATAAATATCATGCCTATAGGTCTCATTTAACACTTAGGCAAGCCATAAGGTAACTTATAATTTGAAACAGATTTTATTAACTACAACCAGCAAGCAGGCCAGATTCGGACTTCTTATCTGAAATATGTAATAGATCAGTCTGCCACAACTCTTAAGTTTAATCAGCCCCTAATCAGTAAGCATAAGACATGCTAAAAACTATATGCTTCTCTTTGTTTTAAGGAGGTTTGTTTGAGCCTTTCTATCTGTTATGTGCTTTTCCCTCATATTTGCTACATATGTGTTTTGATTGTCGCCTTAAATTTTTGTCCTTTGAAACATAAAACCTCACACCCCTTCCCTTTAGGATTAGTAGTCCCAAATACCTCCGGGGCTGATAGGATTGGGGCGGGTAATAGCATGCAATAAGTAAAACGAGACCATTCCGCGTTTAATACCTTAACGGGGTGGAAAAGGGTAGATATGGATATGATGACCACACGATAACACCATGTGTATAAACGGTTACCGGTGTTGTGTGGGGTGACCCATATTATTTATAAACTTAGGACCCCCTCCCTTACTTGTTTATTTTATTCAGAATTTTAAACTGCTTTTTCTCAAACTTCAGCTTCTTTAACTGCTTTTAACATCAATTACTTGCAATAATTATGTGAAAATTTCCCCCATTTTTTACTCGTTTATTCAAAATTTTAAAATGGTTTCTTCTCAAATTTTAGCTTCTATAACTTCGTTTAATTACAATTACTAACAACAATTATGTGAACACCCCCCCCCCCATATTTGCAACTCTTACATGTCTACTTGTTATTTGCTCTTAAAGTCACAATTATAATATGGCTGGGAACCACACTAGTGGATCTCGAGGGCTACCTAACACCTTCCCCTCGGGATAATTTTGAGCCCTTACCCAATCTCTGGTTCTCTAAATCAAAGTTCTTCTTAGTGTCCTAATGCACTTATTCATTAGGTGGCGACTCTTCAATTCAAATCCAATTCCCAAAAGGGAACGAGTTTTCCTCCTAAATGTCATAAACCCGATTTCGCAAGAAAAAAGGGGCATCAACACCATGGAGACTCTGCTGGGGATTTCTTTAAAGCTTTTACCATTTCATGTTATTTGTCACTTTATGCTTCTTTGTCTTTACTAAGTTTAAATGCCTTTAAGAATTTTTTCCTTCTTCTACTACAAAACTGACTTGGCTCTTTGTTTCTTTTCTTTATTTCTCTTAATGCTCTCCCTTTATCCCTTTCCTTTAATATTGTTGTAAATTATGAGAAACTGTTGTAATTATTAATTTATGAACGTGCAAATGCGTGACAACTTGAATATTCCACTCGTGCCAAACAAAAATACCATAGCAATGCTTATAATGAGTGGTTGCGCCCTTCCAATATTATCACCCCCTAAATATGACAAAAACATATTTGTGATAAAACCAGTCGATCAACGGTGTAGTCGATGGTTCTGTGCCTTTCCCTCTTGAGTTATCCGCTCAAGGGTACCAGTTTAATACTTCACAGAAACCTTACTCTGTTTAAGGGTGCATGCATCACTGTCAAACCTAGCCGAGTCAGTTATGTTGTCCGCATAATTACTCTTTAAGATAGCCTGATAGGAAGTTATGGAAGTCGCGTATTACGGTTGTAGGCTAGGAGGTAGTTGAGTCTTGCGTTACTTTGTACCTTTGTGAGCCTAGTTCGGTGGGGTTTTGTCTAAGATAGCTAGGGGCAATGTCGTATTTTACTATTTTCTATTTTCGATGCATGATCCATTTTACAAACCATCGTTTTTGCTTTGAATTTTTCTTTCTTTCATATTTTCTATGTTCCTGTTTCCCTATGATTTCTGTGGCGAATATAATACTCTCTTCTTTTGTCTTTTTATTATCTTGAGCCGAGGGTCTTTCGGAAACAGTCTCTCTACCCCTTTCGGGGTAGGGGTAAGGTCTGCGTACACACTACCCTCCCCAGACCCCACTTATGGGATTTTACTGGGTTGTTGTTGTTGTTGTCCAAGTCCACCAGGTTTTCCCAAAACCTAAATAGATGTTACCACGTTTTGTGCATTTATTTCGAGAACTAAATGCTTGTTATGCTAATTGTTGATATTAAACAGTCGAGTCTGGTGGGGGTAAGGGCCTAACCTTTTGTCTTGCAGAAATATGAGGCACGAACCAGATTCGGCATGGTCACCAACATTCACCCCAAATTGCTAAGCTGGTGGGAAGATCTTCATTCCAGCGATCAAGCACTTGTCCAAAAATATCTATGAAATCTACCTTCTCCTCTAGAAATTCAACCTAACAACAAAATTATAGAAGTTGTCACTCTATTCTGGGATTGTGATAGATCTATGTTTCGCTTTTGCAGACATTGAAATGACACCCCTGCTAGAGGAAATAGGAGGACTGGATGGGATACCCGGGGAAACTCCGGGTTTGTTAATGTCGGAAAATCGCAAAGGTAGAGGTTTTCTCAAAATGATGGGTCTAAAGAAGAATCCAGACTTAACATGTTTGAAGGAGTCGTATATTCCCTTTGACTAGTTGTATGGGAGGTACGGCCACAGGAAATTGTATCATACTTATCCTAACGAGTTCGCCCTCACATCATTGGGGAACACTACAAGAAAATGCTCAATAGCGAAGGAAACAATGGTCCCTAAAAGTAAGAAATTAGTCCCAAATGGTTAATAACGACCAGCTATCCTGGTCCTTATAGCTTCCGCCGCTAAAGGTTATTAAGGACTCGATACAGTACTGGTCGCTAAATCTATTTTACGACCAGATTAAAACTAGCCCCTAAAAGGTCTTTAAGGACCATATTTCTGGTGCCTATTTGTATGTTTTAGTGACTAAATTCCTGGTTCTTAAACTATTTTCGCGACTAGTTTAAATGTCGTCGTTAAAAACATTTCACGACCAGTTAGAAGCTAGTCAATATATCTTTTCGGAGAAATTTATAGCCGGTCCCTAATGTCTAACAGGTACAAAGCTACATATATATTTAGCTATCAAATTTTTTACTCCCAAAAAAGGATTTAAAGACTAACAATCTAGTCCTTAAAGAAACAAGTTACAAGTCACTAAATCACATTCAATTTGCAACCAAAAATCGGGAATATTAATATATAGATGATGTTGCTTTCACAAAATAATACCAAAAATACTCCACATCAGTTAGTTGCATCGTACATAAATGATGTAAGCTAGTCACAATAGTGTTCATACACATTTAGCAAAAACTTACATATCACTAATATCTCTCTATTGTAATGTAAAATTTTCTTGAAATTCCCAATAAAATGATGGCTAATCTGCATGTCGTCAAAAATCTGCTTCTAGTAAACTTCAATATCCACAACCTGTAGAAGAAATAAGAAATTTCAGTTCGAAAAACTATATATAACAATATAGACGGAATGTTATCACAGTAGATATGGGAATTGACAAAAAAAACAATAAGTTTAGTACAACTATCGTTGCCTGGATTATAGCAATTGATATCCAATGAAACAATGGAACAGTTAAAAGCAAATTAGCACAATCACTAGTATACAAAAAGCAAGCTTGAGAACCTAAAGGCTAAAAATTGTAGCTTGGCAGTACTAAATTAAAGAGAAAAGATTAGGCATACAAGAACAAGAATGACTGAATGCAAATCTCTCAAGTAGCAGTAAGGCAAGTAGGCATATTAAATAATGTCACATTATACAAGTAATATAGGAAGTGAACTCAGCCAACAGTATCTGAACTCAGCTACTAAAAGATGTTACATTAGACAACTCATCCAACAAAGGAGATTTTCAGTCTCTGAGAGGGCTGAGAACCTTTTCAAATTCTTATTGTATTAACACTAATGAAAATAAAGCCAACATCTTCAATGTCGATATGGAGCCTCAATGTGTGGTAGACTTATGTTAGCTTCAGCAATAATCATCAATGGAGAGAAACAAATACTTGTAAATATGGGTGAATACAAAGTAGTGGTATGCAAAGATAGCGAAGCTTTCAAAATCAACAGAAGGCAACAACATACAACAAAGTCACATTGGTCACATAAACTATTTCTAGGCATGATAATATATCATCCTTTCACCCGTCGTTGTGAATTTTCATTTTGATGTAGAGACTATAACTGAGTTGATTTTTTTTGGTTCATATCAGTTGTTGTCAAACGCTTACCTAAAGTAAGAAGCACAGCCTTAGATTCTGGAAAGGGAGCGGCAGCTTATAAGCCTTCTAAAAGCTCAGAACTTGCTATTGGCTCTAAAAGAATTGATCGCGATATTGAATTTGTTATCTTAGCTAGTCCTGGTATATGGGAGCAGAGCTTGCCCCTATCTTATAAAGATAGAGAGGTTTTTTCTAATAGACCCTCCCCGCCCCAAACCAACACAACCAAAAGAAGAAACAAACCTTATCTTCTGCTAAGAGCAGATTGTTTATTATAACTACTTTCTTAGTGTTTATATTCACATGAAGTTTACTTTGGAACCAGGCTGCTGCTTCCTATGAATATACATCACTCTCGAGTTCCAATGAAGCAGGTGGTTTTTGGGGTGTTCTGGCTAGAAAAGCTAAAGCAATTCTTGACGATGACAATATTTCCCAGCAATTCGAAGGTCCTGCCAGCAGCACCATTAAAGAAACCCAGGTGATAATTGAGTCCTCTCTTTTCTTCTGATAAAAAAACAAGCATAAGCTCAAGCAGGAATATAATTACAACTATTCTCTCATGTTATCCCAATTTTCAAAACCTTCGTTCTTCTGTTTATGCAAGGAAGTGTTTATATGACACTTCATGCTTGTATTATGAGATTTTTATCTAACTTCCCCATATCCTTCTCAATATCCAGTATTATCGGCATTATCAGAACCCAAATGTTTCCAGAAAAGTGGACAATCCTAAACTGCGTAAGGGCCTGGATGCACTCACATCGTCTTTGAAACATATTGTAACTATGCACAACTAGAATTCATAATCAACAGAAGAATAAATTCCGCCAAATGATATATAATAACGCACACTTAAATCAACAAAATAAATTGAGGTTTCAAGTAAGTTGTTACTCACTTGGTATCATCAAGGATCCGAATAGTCATTCTCTTTAACGGGATGCTAGAAATTAGTTTGTTGCGCTAATACTAATTATTTTACTTGCGTCAGTTCTCTCATCTCATTTTCCAAGTTAGACAGACGATCTTTCAAAGATTGGTTTTCATCTTCAGTTGAACGTATCTTAGCCAATAGTTCAGTTTTTGAGGCATTTCCACCTTTCAAATCTTTCGCCTTTAATCCACCCCCAAAGCCAAATACATGACTACAACTTTGAGGTCCAAAGCATTTTTCTACAATCTCTATGTTAGGAAGTGATAGTTCAGACAGCACCAATTCCTGGATTTGAGCCTACAAAGTTTATAGAGAAATTTTTGTCAAATCCAATAATAACTAAAAGTAAAGAACATGTTCAATTAACCAAACACACATGTTTCTCGATTGTTTCAGGATCAACAAGTGTGTTATTCTTCTTGCGAGTCTCAAAAAAAATAGTTGCCAAATCTGGTGGTTTGCCATCTTTTCCGCCCTTTACATAAAAGTAAATATGTCAAATAACGTCTCATCAATATTAAGAAAAAATATATTTGATAAAAACACCTTTTGATAAATAATCTCTCTAATTGGCTTGCTACTAATGTGATGAAGCATCTTCAACTTAGTTTTATTTGCTGCATTCCTGTTACTTCTCGTCTATATTTGAGTGACAACATTAAATTCAAATGCTATAAATAAATCATCAATTAAAAGATCACGGTATAAAATAAAATTACATAATTAGTTATTATGTCAAACCCGAAAACTTTCTGTAGAAAAATGTTCTTTTACCAACCACTCCCATTGGTTTTTGTCTACCCCCTTGGGCATATTCTTAAGAGCCTATTGGATTGGCTTACCCTTCACATATTTTGTATGAAATTGACCTCTCCATTTGTTCCATAACTCTTTTATCCATCCCAAAATATGATCGCGATGGATATCTATGTCAACACTCTCAAATTCATCCTGGAATACATCAAACATAGATTGATATCCAATATAAAAATAATAGACTCCATGTGACGACCCGACCCGTCGTCTCATGAGTTACTATCCTGTTCTTCCTATTTTCTGCTTTCTTATGTTTCGTTATCAGTATTGGGTGCGTTAGAATATATTTGGAATGATTTTGATAAGAAATGAGACACTTAGTCTCTTTTAAGAAGGCTTAAGTTGGAAAAGTCAACCGGATATTAACTTGTGAGTTATAAGGCTCGGAATTGAATTCTGATGATTCAGTTAGCTCCGGGTGATGATTTAAGGCTTAGGAGCGCAATCGGAAGTAATTTTGGAAGTCCGGTGAAGAAGTTAGCCTATTTTGGCGAAGTTAGTATTTTGGCGATTTCCGGTTGATAGGTGAGATTTTGATCCGAGGGTCGGAATGGAATTTCGAGAGTTTTTATAGCTTCGTTAGGTGAATTGAGATATGTACGCAAAATTTCAAGTTATTCGGAGGTGATTTGGTTAGGTTTTGATCAAATGCGTGTTTCGAAAGTTTTAGAAGAACTTAGGCTTGAATCCGATGTAAATTTGGTGTTTTGATGTTAGTTTTGGTGTTTTGAGAGTGAAAATAAGTTTGCATGATCATATGTGACATGTTGATATGTTCGTATGCGGTCCCGAGGAGCTCGGGTGAGCTTCGGATAGGTTTGGGTTGCGTTGTGCTCGTTTTTCTTATGCTTCGACATCGTTTCTTCAAGCATAAATGATATCATATTGAACAAATGAGCTCCGATTAATGTTTTAAATGAAGCATTAGATCCGTATCGTAATTACGGACCCTAGCAAAAAGAATCATCGAATTTGGACATCGTATGAGGATTTTATGGCCATTTTACTAAGGTTGCCCAGATTTTCAGGTTAATGACGAAATTGCATCTGACGGTGTATTAAAAACCTGCACTATTTGCAAATCTT
>MU770890.1:0-27888 GCA_026770625.1 Nicotiana glauca | reverse complement strand
TGATGTTCATAATGTGCATTGACTAGAAATTGATTGGTAAACATCCTACTTGGATTGCTATGAGCATATTTGGGCTGCGTGCCGATTATTTGGATCCCGCAGGGATTATTATCACTGTTTCCATGATGCTTAGCATGTTTTCATGATATCAGTCCTGAGTTAAATACTGTCTCGAAATGATTAGTAAATTTCTAAGGTTTTAAATCACTTAAACTATAATATCTGTTAAATGGAACCAAAAATGGTAAACTTGATTGTGATCGTGTGGCTTGCATGCATATATAACTAGACTGATTGTGGGCCGGGCTGCACGCCGCAGCGAATGCTATGATTATATTGCGCTTGGGCTGTAGGAGCCCCTCCGGAGTCTGTACACACCCCCAGTAAGCGTCGTTGACGTTAAATGGATCGGGCTACGCGCTGTAGCGGTCATGTGCATTGCATTGCATTCATGCATTGATATTTACTTGTTCTACCATTCATTATCTGTTGTTCTTCTATTGATGAATGTGTTGACAAATTGGTTATAACTTTGCATTGTTCTATATTTGGGATTTCTTACTGTCAGACATTATACATGCCTATTACCACTGAGTTGGAAGTACTCACTTTACTCCCTGCACCTTGTGTGCAGATTCAGGTACTTCGGGAGCCCAGTTGAGCTAGTTGCTGTTTTCCAGAGTTTTCAGGAGTTGTCGAGGTAGCTGCTTGACGTCCGCAGGACCCGACTCCTCCCCTATCCCTTTGTTATTTCTGTACTTTAGAACATTCTTGACTCGGTATTATTTAGAGGCTCTAGACTCATGACCCCAGGTCTTTGGGAGTTACAGTTTATATTAGAGTTTCGTATTGTTTTCATTTGAGTATTTTCGCTATGAGTATTGATATTTGATTTAAGCATTTAATTAATTGATTTTGAGCTTCATGCTCGGTTGAGAGAGAGTGAATGGTCGGGCTTGCCTAGCATTAGTGTTGCGCACCATCACGATTGGGTTTGGGGTCGTGACACTCCAGGTAATTGGACATTCTATTTTTTGTACATTGCTACAGAGAAAGAAACAAGGTAGCTTATTATTTGGCAAATAGGACAGTGGAAGATGAACATGATCATACATTATGCAAATTAAAGTAAAATGACACATGTTGCTGGAACTTGCTGAACTACAAGGAAAACATAGAGAAAAAACCTAGTAGTAATCTTTTTTTTAAAGAACAAAAATAAATAAAGAGCCCCTAGACTTCGCAGCGACATGTTCAGCAACCACATAAAACTAAGAAAAGAAATAGAGCACCATCATACTGAATTTCACATTGATTCACGTTATTGGTGCATATCGCATGATTAAGGTACAACTGTTGTTGATTTCAGCCGAAAGAAGCGTCTGTGAATCACTTAGAACTCCACCCTCTTCATTCGACAACTTCTATTTCTTAAAATGAATCCCCCGGTGCACTAGCAGCAACAACAACATCAACAATTGGTGCACCAGTTGTAGCTATATCACCAGAACAGACAATATGTAGATTCAAATAGTGCCAGTTACCCTGCTTCTCTTTGGGATACTGGACATCATCTTCACAGTGTGGGGTCACAAACTAGAAGCCATAACTGGGAGACACTCAGCTACTATAGCCACACCAGTAAAGATTTAAAGCTCAATTCTTAGTGTAATTCCCAAAAATATTACGATCCCACGATGATACTATAAAGATGCTCCTTCCAACGGACATATCCCATATGGGATAGCAATCTATGTTGTTGTTTGTTATTATTGTTCATCTATAAAGATGTCTAAAAAGAGAGAAATGAGCTGGCAAAATAAAATATTTACAAATAATTGCATTTTTCAAGCTGGCAGTGGTAGCAATGGTTGGGTTGGCAGCAGAAGGGCTGAAGTATGATAAAGTTATTGGTCAATCAGCTGACCTTTTCACTCTTCAAGTTTAGTTTAACACTATCTGGGAGTTAAATTGCCCTTTTTTCTGTGCGGTGAGTTCTACCGTTGCATACATATTGTGACAAATACAAACATATAAAAAATTCAACACACACACATACACACATTGTTGGATTTGACATTGCAAGTGGATCCAAGCATTATATTGTTAATGTTTGCAGGTTCTGTTTGTTGGTTCACTACTGAAAAATAATAGCAAGCTTCATGAAGCCCTAATAACATCTATGACAAAGAAGGCATCAGTCACAGAATGCATAGAAGAAATTGGGAAGGCAGCTTGACCTTACACAAAAAATATGATTACAGACTTGCAGATGAAATTTAAGCATTGTGAAGTTTTTCCCATAAATTTGTAAAATATCAAGGAGAAAAAGAGGTATATACAAATACACTGAAAATAGAAGATTGTATTCTGGTTTTTGATAATCATGTCCAACATATGAAATGTTATCGGCAATATGAAATGAATCTGCTTCTACCTCATCTGAGCTACTCAATAGACTTTTTAAATTCTTTGTGAAAGTTCTTTTGAATCAACAATAACAAACAACAACATACATTTAACTTAACGGCTGCCCACATGTGCTTTAACTTTTCTTCCTTAATGCGATCCCACGATGATACTCCCAACGGACATATATTAGGGTCACGAATTAATTTTCCCAAGTGCCTCAAAAATAGATTGCTATTCTTTCCAACTGTTCGATTATTGTAAAATGTTACTTTTAGCTTCTCTCCAACTTCAAGTGCCGCAACTTTTTTGCACTTGTTACTTCCTCGAACATTTTTTACCTTTCCGGCAGTACCTGAACCTACATTTGCTCAATTTATAAATGCTAGAAAATATTGTAAAAATGATAAACTTGTGATCACAGAGATTTGATAAACATACTTGTTTCAACTTGATCAACAGAAGGAGAAAATAAAATATCGGTTTGCATATTCTCCTTGTCATCAACCAAAGGGGCTTTATTCATTGTTTGCAATCCTTGAGCGGCAGACATGGTGGAGTCTAATCTTGCACTCTTAGAATGTCTTGACATACTTTGACTAGGATAATGAGAATTCAGATGGAAGGATCGGTCTTCATTTTCAAACTCTTCAAATGAGCACATAGATCTAAGCTCTCGCCCTCCTTTCCCTAGAGCACCTTGTGCAAGAAATCATAATAATAAATAATTTGCATTAACTTAAAAATAGATTCATGTTGTCATTTTATAAACTGAAGTAACAAGGAAGATCATCAATTAAATTAAATAAATTCTAAAAAAAATAGATTTGATAAACATACTTATTTCAACATTTTAGATGCACTGCATAACTTGATCAACAGAAGGAGAAACTGAAATATCAGTTTGCATATTCTCCTTGTCATGAACCAAATGGGCTTTATTTATTGTTCTCAATCCTTGAGCGGCAGATATGGTGGAGTCTAATCTTGCACTCTTAGAAAGTCTTGACATACTTTGACTAGCATAATGAAGATTCGGATGGAAGGATCGGTCTTCATTTTCAAACTCTTCAAATGAGCACATAGATCTAAGCTCTCGCCCTCCTTTCCCTATAGCACCTTGTGCAAGAAATCATAATAATAAATATTTGGCATTAAATTAAAAATAGATTCCTGTTGTCATTTTACGAAATGAAGTAACAAGGGATATCATCAATTAAATTAAATTAAATTCTAAAAAAAGAATAGATTTGATAAACATACTTGTTTCAACTTTTTGGGTGGACTGCATAACTTGATCAACAGAAGAAGAAAATGAAATATCAGTCTGCATATTCTCCTTATCATATACCAAAGAATTTTTATTCATTGTTCGCAATTATTGCGCGGCATACAAGGTACTCTTAAATGATCTTGACATGCTTTGACAATTATAGTGAGTATTTTGATGGAAGGATAGCTCTTGGACTATCAGGACCAGGAATAAGCATAGACATAATGAAATTTTCCTGTTTCATACACATCCAAAATGGTAAATTATAAGGAATAAGTACCACAGGCCAAATACTAAATGAGGTTTTCAAATTCCGAAATGGCTAGAATCCATCACTAGCAAGTCCAAGTCGAACATTACGAGGCTCAGCAACAAATGAGGGATGAAGTTTATCAAATGATTTCCATGCCATTGAATCAGCTGGGTGCCTAATTGTTCCATCGTCAACTCTTTTATCATGATGCCATGTCATTAAAGAAGATGTCTTTATAGACATAAACAACCTTTGAAGCCTAGGCTTTAATAGAAAATAGCATAAAATTGATGTTATTTTTTTGCCATTCTTATTCTTTGCTTCCCCGATATGTTTATCTGTTTTCCATCTGGATGCACCACACACTTTACAGGAATCAAGTAAGCTATCTTCCTTCCAATATAACAAGCAATCATTTATACAAGCATCAATGTTTTGGTAGGAAAGCCCAAGGTTCCGAATTACCTTCTTTGCCTCATAATATGAATTTGGCAAATTTGCTCCATCAGGCAATATCTTATCATTCAACATTTTTAATAACATTGTAAATGACTCATTGCTCCAACGACCCATACTTTTTATGTGAAGCAGTTTAATGAAAGTGGAAAGCTTTGAAATTTTTGAACTTTCGTATAGTGGCTTCTCAAAATCTTTTAATAGACTGTAAAACTTTTTGGCTTCAACATCAAGTAAATCACTGTAACCAACATCAGCAGTGCCTTGATCATGATTAGGATATAAATCGCTCAACATTTCATGTATTTCTGTAACGACCCGGCCGGTCATTTTTGGAATTTACGCCCCGATCCCCCATTAACTACTTCCACTAAGTTTATTTATGCTATTTTGGTTTGCCAGGACATTCTGTGCTAGGATTCGGAGTGTTTTGGGACTCTTAGTCCCTAAATGAGAGCTTAAGAGTTGAAAAATAGTCCGTAATCGGAACAGTATGAAGACAGCCTCGGAATGGAAATCCAATGGTTCCGTTAGCTCTGTTAGGCGATTTCGAGGTTGGGTGGATGTTCGGAATGTATTTTGGAAGTCCGTAGCTCATTTAGGCTTGAAATGCCAAAGTTTGTACTTTTGAAGTTTCCAATCCGATAGTGAGTTTTTGATCCGAGATTCAGAATGGAATTCCGAAAGTTGTAGTAGCTCTGTCATGTCATTTGGGATGTGTGTGCAAAATTTCAGGTCATTCGGACGTGTTGTGGTTAGGTTTTTTTTATCAAAAGCGTATTTGGAAGAAAATTGAAGTCCTTAGGCTTGAATCATTGATTAAATCGGGTTTTCCGGTGTTGTTTTAGGTGTTTCAAGGATTGGTACAAGTTTGAATAAGGTATTAGGTGATATTGGTGCTTTTGGTTGAGGTCCTGGGGGCCTCGGAATGATTTCGGGTGGTTGACGGAAAGTTTCGAAGTTGAATAGGCTACTGAAGTTATGGTACCTGTCATAACCGCACCTGCAATTTGGGTTCCGCAGGTACGGAGCCGCATAAGCGGCCGGCCCATCGCAGATGCAAAATTTGGACTCCTCAGCTTTTCTGGAGGTGCGGAAGGTTTGACCGCAGATGCGGTTCGCACCTGCGAGATTTGTACCATAGAAGCAGAATCTGGTCTATTAAGTGAAAACTACAGAAGCGGCTCGTGGTCTGTAGAAGCGGGACCGCAGGTGTGGTCCCTTTTCCGCGGAAGCGGAAATGCCTGAACAAAATAGTAAATTCGAGGGTTAAGTTTTAAAAGTTGGAAAATCAAATTTGAGCTCAGGAGAGGGCGATTTTGAGAGGGTTTTGAAAAGGAGATTATTGGGTACCTTTTCTTTCATCCATTCTAGGTATATTTTATCATTTTGTAGTTAAATCCATCATTAAAATTCGAATTAAGGATCAAAAATTGAATAATTTGGGTAAAACTTCATTGGCTAAACTATTGAGTTTTGAGTGGGCATTCGACCTCCGATTTGGGAGATTTTTATATGGTTAGACTCGTGCGAGTACGAGGGTTCTGAAAATGTGAAAATTATTCGATTTCGAGACGTTGGCCTGAGGAGCGTTTTGGTTATTTTACCTATTTTCGCGCCCTAGCTTTAAATTTCATAGTGCAACCAGTTGTTTGTGATGTTATTTATAATGTGTAATTGAATTGAAAAGATTTGGGCCATTTGGAGTCGGATACTCATGGCAAAGGCGTGATTTCTAGTTGATTTTGGAGCCGATTCGAGGTAAGTGGATTGTCTAACCTTGTGTGGGGAACCTTTCCCCTTAGGACATGATCTTTGAATATTTGAATGCCTCGTACGTGAGGTGACAAGCGCGTACTTGAGCTAATTGTTGTAAACCCATTTCTACTTGAAGTATTTAAATTGAGATTTTCTGTTTACTCATTCATTTTAGACTTTAAGTTTAAACCTGTGCTAGCTTAGAGAAGCATGTTTAGCTGACTTACTTGCTTAATTATTTAACTGTACTATTTGTACTCTGTGAAGCACGTTAGGCTAGAATTTACTATAACTTGTACTGATTTTAGCATTTATTCTGAGATTATGAGTTGTTATTGTTGTGTGTTTAATTTGGTACTACGGGACGGCTTCTCGGGAGATCCCCCTGTACTTGATATATTCTGTATTGTGGGTGCGGGATACCAAGAGATCCCTGGCACATGTATTTCTATATATCGGGAGACCAAGAGATTTCCGGCTTACTTATTGAGGATTCCAAGAGATCCTCGATATACCAAGAGATCCTTGAGATACCAAGAGATCCCTGGTGCATATGATGAGGATACCAAGAGATCCTCGGGATACCAAGAGATCCCCGGGTATTATTCCTTGTTGAGAGTAGTATTCCTTGTATTGTTACCTTTGCTTTCGATTACTGTTCTTCCTTATTTATTTGGTTTAAATTCTCGCTGTAGACTTTATTTAAACTGTTTCCGTTATCTTATTATTTATTATGTTTTATCTCAGTAGGGCCCCGACCTTCCTCGTCACTACCCGACCGAGGTTAGGCTTCGCACTTATTGAGTATCGCTGTGGTGTACTCATGCCCCTTCTACGCATGTTTTTCATATGCAGATCCAGGTTCCTCCACCCAGGCGTACTGTCATCGAGGCAGAGAGATCTAGCGGAGACTTCAAGGTATATTTGTCGCGTCCGCAAGCCAGGAGTCTCTACTCTATTCCAGCTTTAGTAGTTAGCTTATCTTTTCTTTCAATTGTTTAGACATTTTGGAGTTAGAGCAGTGTTTTAAGTTTCTATTAGCCTGTGTTTCCCGTGAGTTTTTGGATTTTGGGATTGAGTTGTAGACTTTCGCTTTGCTTTTGTATAGGCCGAGCGGCCTTGTATGTATCTATTGTTTTACATATGTTCAGTTTTAATTAATTATTTCCGCAAATTATATTGGATTTCCACATTGTTAGGCTTACCTAGTCGTAGGAACTAGGTTCCCTCACGAAATGTTCATGGAGGGTGAACTGGGGTCGTGACAATTTCATCCTCATCCTCATGATAATCTACTTCATTATTATTTTCAACTTCGAATTCCGTTTGTGGCTCGCCCAAAACTTCTCCATGATGATACCAAAAAGTATAATTTTTAATTATTCTATATACTTTCAACTGTGTCTCGACTGTCTCACGTGTTTCTAATGTTGTGTTACAACATTTGACACACGAATATCGTATTTCATACAATTCTCTTGTTCTTCTAAAGGCATAATCCAAAAACTTTTGCACCCCGATTAAGTAGGTTTTGTCAAGTCGGTTACCAACAAGTTGCATCCATTGCTTACTTGGTGCCATAACCTTGGAGTAAGATCACAAAAGAATTAAGATGAATATTACTTACGAAATAATGTATTCAGATACACATTACTTGTTATTACACTTGTCAGACTCATCTTTATGACTAAACTTTCTGTGATTTCACAAGAATGAGATAAACTAAAAGTTGATATGCATAACATATAGCACACATTTTCTCAATCAAAATGAGAAATTAAAGCACATAAGACACTTTAAAATTAAATCACTGATTTTCTATCTTATCTTTCTTAAATTAAAAAAATAATTATACAAAATACCTATCATTCTACTATTAAAAAACTGTAATGATAGTTATCTTATGAGACATTAGCTATATTTGTCATTTTTTTTAATCAAGAACAAGCTATATATATTTGAAGTATGAAGTTCAACCATATCCTAAGGACAACTAAAAAAAACCTACAGGTAAGAACAAAAACATGAAATCTGCATTCCTTTTCCTATATTATAAACCAATAATGGTCCAATTAAACGCCAAATACTTGAAAGTGAAGGGTTCCTTTCGTATATTTCAGAATTTTGCATTCCTTTTTATTGTTTATATAAGTAAAATTTTTTACAAGTAATACGAATACTTTATACCAATATAACAGATTAAAATTATACTTATACCAAAAAGTTTAATGAAAGTTATTCAATTCAACTCATTGAAATGCTTTTTGGCATGGTATAAAAATACTACAACTTTATAGATCCCTAAGTAATACACAATCTAATTCTAAATTATCAGCATTATCAAACACGTTCTTCTCTACCTACCATATCAACGATTAATGTTTGAGAAAGAGAAGATAAATAATTTGAACACAAAAATAAAAACACAATAAATGCTAATCTTAGATCTAATTCTTTGTTACCGATGAAACTAAATAAATTGGAAAACAATTAAGAAGAAAAAGAAGACAAAAATCATGTTCAAAAAAATCTAAAATCTATATACCTACTCTGCTGATATCCAAAATGGTGTAATAAAATGCTCTAAAACCTAACCAAAGTTCAAGCTCCAGTACAAACAAGCACAGGGAATACAGTACATGTTAAAGAAGGTACTTTTGACAATTTCATGTGATTTTATATCTATCCCTTTAAGAAATACTGCTGCAGTCCACCGTCAGCCGCGCGGATGTTGTTGAAAAAAACTAAACAAACAAAAAATTGCAGAACCCTTTTTTCAATTTCTGATTCAATTGGGAAAAACAAGCACGAAGAAGAAATAAGAAACATAACTGATTAAAGAAAAAGAAATTGAACTCACTATTGATTAGGCGGATAATCTAAGAGATGAATTTTCGCACCAACCTTCTGAGTTCTCCGCAACTTCTGAATTTTGATGAAGATAATTAGCAGCGAGATAGCCTCTTAGAAATTTTGATGAAGATTATAAGCAGCGAGCCCCCACAACAAAAATTAAGCAAATATTATCGGAACGCTACTTTTTAGTTTTGCCTCTTAGGATAGAAGTTTAGGGATTTTGTGAAACTATTTTGCAGGGATTAAGCGTAAAAGTGAATTTGGAGTTTTGCCTCTTAGGGATTTTTTGAAACTATTTTGGAGGGATTAAGCGTGAAAGTGAATTTGGAGGGATTACCCTAAAATTTTGGAGCGTTTTTTCTTTTTTACTTTTTGTTTTCATCTGTTCGCGCGCTATATCCCGTTGAAATCAATTATTAGAGACCAGATATTAACTTTTTATACACTAGAATAAGTCTGGTCATGTATTTAGAAAATAAATTTGCCTTTTAAAGACAAAAAAAATTCACATACCTATAAGTACACTTTTAGGGACCATATTTATTGTCGCTAAATGCTGGTCCCTAATAATTCTTTTTTTTGTAGTGGAATATCTATCGAAGGGTCATTGTATTCATGTTAAGTTTCTTGGGGATGATAGTATTTCCAATGAAGAAAGCAAGAATTCGTACCAAGCTAGCTATGGTCACCAAAACTCTAATGGAAGTAATTGACGGACAACCATTCAGTCTTGTGCCGATGATCATTGCAGAAATATACCGAGCCTTAGAAAGGTGTCAACAGGGGGCCAAACATTTTGAGGGTTGTAATCTGCTACTTCAACTTTGGCTCATGGAACATCTCCAAAAGGGTGAGTACCGACAGGAAATCCATCATAAGGAATCGGATGATCATATCTCCTTTCATCATCTAAAGCGGATGAATTACATGCCCAACATATTTGCCCAACTAGAGAATGCTAAAGAATGGGTCGAACTCTTTGATAATTTGATTGAGGACCGAGTGCAATGGATGTTCGAGTGGTTCCTACTGAAGAATTCATCATTCGATCCAGAGATGCGCCATTTCTGATACTGATCGGTTTGAGGGGAACCTACCCTTATGTCCCTCTCTGAGTTATGAGACAGGCTGGCAGGAAGCAGGTTATACCAAGGGTCGACAAGATAAGTCACTTTCGGGCTAACTTCTACGTGTGTGGCACTGTAAAATTGTCTTGGGAAAGGACACTATCGAACAAGATAGCTACCATGATGGTTGTATCCCACACTATTCAGGCTGGCTGGAGGACAATCAAAATGGTTTGGGTCAACCCGAGGTCACAGGATCATCAATGCAAAGGCTGAGGCACAAGTAAAGTACAACCAACTGCGCAAGAGGATTCAAGAATGTGAAAATGAGCACCGTGAAATACAAGAAGCCAATCAAAAACTAATTGAAGAATGGAAGGATGTGGCTGTTAGCGCCAACAAGCGACTGGCCTGTTTAGAGCAGGGGATAGTGAAACTAGAGAAGTTTCTGAAGAGGGTCGAAGACTGTTGAATTGCTGAAGGAAATGAAGGGGGACATCTGGCTAGAGCTTATTTGCTACTAGGACTGCGCGAGCTGGGAGAGCTGTTCAAGGGAGCCAACAATGTCGAGTCTGGGGAAAGTCGTTCTGGGACCAAATAGATAGGAATCTCCATTTTTTCGCTTTATAAGATATAATAAGGCCAATGGCCATTAGTGACTCTCTCTCTTATTATTTAGTGTTCGTCTACCTTTTTATCAATAAAATGAGGCATTTAACATTCTAAGTTCTCTAAATTAACTTGTTACTAGGCCTACCTCGGGCACAATGAGTTTCCCAAAAATTAGGACGCGCTTTATATTTTCTGCACTACGTGTTTAAATATCGCAACATTTTTTCCTTATGATCCTTACTGACTTATTACCTTTTTGTTTTTATTTTTTTGTTTATTCCCCTCCCCAAAGGTTAGTTCGTGAACTCTGGAAACATCAGCGTATTTTACAAGATTCAGGGGCCCTCTGCCTACTCCTCCTCTCTGTCCTGTCAGATACAAAAGCAAAAGAAGAATGGAAGATTCGAACAACTCAGCTGAAAGGGTAGAGTTCACTCGTGGTGCTCTGATCCCCAAGGAAAATGCCTCTCAAATAGAACAAAAACTATTGAAGTTCCAAGAATAACTTGATCAAGTCTGGATATTGAGTTCCAAGAATAACTTGATCTATATATTTTAGTATATATTAAGTAGTATTTAAATTTCATTAATATAGTAATTATATGTCTTCTCTAAATATTTTTATTATCTTAAATATACTAGTATCTTTATAAAGCTATTTTTAATTCATCTTTAGAATAAAAGAAAAGAAATGAAAAAGAAAGAACCAATGTAAAAATGCCACTTGGCAAAGATTCCTTATTATCCACATGTAACAAACTCGCCTGCACATAGGGAAGGACTCGCGTTTTTGCCGGAGGGGGCCACGATTTTTCTTGGAGAAATCTCTTTCTTTCCAAACAATAATATATACACAGAAGAACATACAAAAATACACGGACTGAATAGAGAGAGACAAAAAAATGCCAAAAAGCTAAAAGATCCCTCTCCCCGTGTCGTCTTCTCCAGGAGACCCATAAACCTCCAGTCCATGCTCCACCAACGCCTCCACCCACAGCTGCCGATAACCACCAAAAAATAGTCCTAGAAACTCAACAAATCAGCCCGAAAATCATTCACAAACCAAGCTAAAACGCAGCTGCAACATCTGCGAGAAACCAACTGAAAATCCCATGAAACGCGAGCTGAAAACCAGCTTAAACCCACCCCAAATACACCTAAAAAATGCATGCTAAAATAGCATAAACATCACCCATAAACTCAGCTTCAAAACAGCTGCAAGACCACCTTTAAACCCCAGTCAAGCAAGCTCTAAAATTTGTTCAAACAGCGCAAAAATCAGCTTGAATCCACCGTCCCAACGAGTTCGAGTTGAGTCCGTTCATGGCCGCAGGGTTCACCTGTTCGAGGTTCTGTTGATAGCTCATTCATGGATTTTTTCTTTTTCTTTGGAGTTTCATTTTCACTGTGTGTAACGGATTAAGAAAGTGCTTTAGTAAAGGTCATATCTCTTACCTTGAATCTATGCTATTTACGAACCTATTTATGGTTTCGTCTTAATATGTGGGTTCATTTTGATAAAATTTTTGCATGAAGTATCCTACTGCATATTCGTTGAAATTATATGTGCGTGCATTTTAACGACTTTCCTACTGTTTTGAGTTTAATTTCTTTAATTTTCTTGCTGGTTTGTCTCCTTATGTATTCTAAAGATTATGTTTGTTTTATTCAATTTGATTTGGATACTGCCTAGTAAATTGGTTATGATGACACTTTTCTATATATCCCATATTCTGATTTTCTGTAAAATTATGAAATGAAAGCTATGGAACTATTAAGAGACGATGTAGTTATTGTTTTTCAAAAATAAATCGTGATGTATATATTTAGTAGTGAACATGCTTACGGATGTTCCCGATGGCCCTCACTTAATTAATTTTAACTCTTTAGAATTTGAGATGTGCCATTTAGCAAATTTTCATGGCCCTTGCAAAGTTAACAATGCGTAGTTGCTTTAGGCACGTTATTCTAAAAATATTACCTTCCTAAATTCGGGTGCGCATTTCATGAGACCCAAATCCAAATCTTAATAACGTTGAATAAAATGTGTTTCGGATTGCGGGTGCATTTCATGTGACGCGGTCCGAAGACATATTTTAGACAACGTTAAATCTTCTTTAAAATTAATAAAAAACGGTTAATAAGTTTAAAATTGCACCATAGGTTAGAACATGTATTAAAATCATATAATGGGCCAATTATAATAGTTTAGCGACCGCGCTAGAACTACGGAATCCGGGGGTGCCTAACACCTTCCTTCGGGTTAACAGAATTCTTATTCAGAATTTTTGGTTCGCAGAATTCACAGGGAAAGTCGAATTTTTCTCGATTTGGGATTTAAAATAAACCAGAGACTTGGAACACCAGAAAAAAAATCTATTCCAAGTATCGACTATGAACAAAAATAAATAAAATAATCTCATTTCGAATAATATCATTTAAATTGTAAAAACTCCCTTATACCACCTTCGGGTGTGTAAAAAGGAGGCAAACCTCATCGGTTCCGGCCCACCATTTTCAAAAAAAATCCAAAAATATTTTCATTTGCTTCCTTCTTTAGAAAGTCTCTCTTTTAGACCCAAAGTTTTTAAAAATATAAAAATATTTTCTTTTAATTTCTTCTTAATATCCAAAAATATTTTCGTTCTTTTTTCAAAAAAATTCAAAAGAAAATTCAAGATTCAAAAATATCTTCTCTTTTCTTTAGAGTATTTCTTTCATAAATTCAAAAATAAAAGTCCAAAATCCAAAAATATTTTCTTTTTTCTTTCGAAGTTTTTCTTTAGAAATTCAAAATAAAATAGTAATAAAAAATATTTTCTTTCTTCTTTATATAAGTCTTTCTTTTGAAAAAAAAATTTAAAATTCAAAAAAAAAGAGTTAGTTGATTTGCTTTATTCCTAATCTTCCCGAACTACACAAGATCTGAATCATGTTCCCACATGATACGTAGGCAACCCACATCAGGTTCGATCTAATGGTATTTAAAAAAAGGAAAAAGAAAAAGAGAGAAAAAAAAAGAAAAAAGAAAAAAAAGAGAAAGGAAAGAAACAAAAAAAGGGAAAAAGAAAGAGAGTGTTTATTCTAACATGCTTGTTGTTTTGAAATAAAAGCTGTTCAAAGGTGGTCGGTTTGTTGGTTTGCAATGGCGAGTCACAAAAACAATCCAAGATCTCTCGGAAATAAAATCATCTTCTCAACTAATGGAACAAGCACCATTTTTGTTGATCCAAGATCATGAAAAAACAAATAGGCAAGTTGGCGATAAAAATAAAAAAATGGAGGCAAATATGGGAGTGACTTTACCAGTTTTGAACAATAGGACGTGGGCTGCTCGGGATGATTGTCAAAATTTGGGTGCTGAATTCAAAGCAGTTAAAATGATCAAATGTTGCGGTAATGCTGATGTGCAAATTTTTGGCCAAGATATCGCCTAGTAACTAGAAAGTTATTCCTCTTTTAGCCATGGTAACTAATTTTGTCATCTTTTCTTCTTCTTTTTGTGTTATAGGACCTTGCCTTTCTTTATTCAAAAAAAAAAGCCAGTCACTTCGTATCCATTTTGTGCATAGTTCTTTTCACGCTAGTTCTAATGACATGCATGCGAAATTTTTGGCCAGATCTTATAAAACTGATTTAGTCTTGAATTGCATAAGTGAGAAAGAGACACTTTTGAAGAAGAATAAATACATGAAACATTTGGAAAATAAGCATGAGCCAAGTTTACATGGAACCAAAGCAATCATGCTCATGGAAGTTAAGGATCTCTACCTTTTAAATCATTTAAGAAGATCAGGCTTAAGGATAATCGGACGGGTTGAAGTCTGTTTAGCACTAAGAGTTAGAAAGTATTTTCAATAGAAGGTGTATTCCAGACAACTTGTAATGGATCAGTTAGTGGAAAAATGCATCTTCTACATCAATATAAAATTCAAGAAAAGTCACCCAAATTGACAAGGGTCGTTCACAGCGAGAAAAGTATTGCTCATACAGCTTTACACTGAAAATACCCTAGAAGACATGCATGTTCATCAATAATGTGATCGTGACATGATACTATAATTGGCATTCTCGAGGCTAGGAGGCCCTTTTTCTGCTATCCAAACACTTCATACCCTTTGTTACCTCTTTTGAGCCTGTGTTATTTTCTTTGACCACCCTCTTTTGGAATCAAGTTTAGAGTCAAGAAAAAAAATAAAAATAAAAAAAAAAAGAAAAAAAAAGAAAAAAAGTCCATGTCCCAAGAGTACAAACTGGAGCAACTTTTAGAAAGGTCTAAGTGAAAAAAAAAAAAAATAATTGTCAAAAGTACATGCCCTCAAAAAACAGAAGCCAGGGAAAACAAAAAAAGGAAAAAGAAAAAAAAAGCAGAGGAACAGAAATATATATATGTACAAAAAAATATGTCAGATGTTTGAATTAAGTTCGACCTGATTCCTTAAAAAAGGGATACGTAGGCAGCCTCACGGTTCCGTCCAACCAAATAAGAATTCAGAAAAAAATCCAAAAAAATCCCTAGTATCTGAAACTGGGGAAAAAAATTTATTTTACTTTTGAAAGAGCCGATTCCAAGAGTTGTGAATCTATAACCCTATTACTTTGAGTCTATTTTGAGGCTTCATAACGTTCTTTCTTTCCAAGCCTATCCCAAATACTTCCAAATAAAGACCTCCCGATAAGCCTTCAATAATGCCAAGGGACGCATGCAATGAGAAAAGGTTGTCATACGACATAGAACACTGACAAGTTGCTCACAAGAAAGCAAAAGAAAAAAAAGAATAAAAGAAAATGAGAGAGTCTTGCTAGTGAAAACCTTCACGGGCACTGTAAGGCGATGGTAAGCATAGATGAATAAATGAGAGAGACTTGTTGGTGAAGACCCCTCGGGGCACTACTTGTCGAAAGTGAGTCGTGAAGCTGATGCAAAGGATTGGCACGAATAAGCCCGACTTCAAAGGTCATAAAAATGATAAAAAGGAAGATTGGATTAGTTGGGTAGATCAGGCCGTTAAGTCCAAAATACATGTCATGATCATTAAGGCTAGTTATTGAAAAAAAAAAAAGAGAAAAAAAAACTTTTCCTTTTGTCCTTCCGATAGGGGGCATTTCTTGTCAATATTCATTTCTTTGCATTATTGTGTCCTTCACTTTGAGTCCATCCTTGTCAAAACAAGCAAGAAGATATTTCAAAATTTGCTACCAGTTTTTCAGCTGCACAAAGTAAATTTGGCTAGCGCACTCAGTTGCTACTGTCAACATGCCTTGAGGATTCATGCAAAGGCTTCCCAACAAAAAAAGATTCTTGTCAGCCTACTTGGCGCAAACAAAGATGACTGGTGGTTCTCTCCAATAGACAAAGTACTCAAAAAGCAGGAAGTCATTCAAGATATCAGAAAAGGTCACCTAAGCAAAGTCTCCAATTGGGATAATGTAACGACCCGACCGGTCGTTTTGAGCTATAGTGCGTTGTTCAGTAGTTAGAGGTCGTGAGAAGATTCATTTCAGGTATTATGACTTGTACGTGTAGTCGGAATTGAATTTCGGGAAGTTTAGAGTTGATTTGGAAGGGGAATTCTTATTTCGGAAGCTTAAAGTTGAAAGAAATAACAAGGATTAGAATTTTGAGTAAACAACCTCGGAATCGGGATCTGAAGGTCCCAACAGGTTTGTATGATGATTTCGGACTTGGGCGTATGCCCAGATCGGATTTTGGATGACCCGGGAGCGTTTTGGCGCCTATTGTGGAAGTTAGCATTTTGGAAGAAATTTGATAAGTTTGGCTTGAAGTGTATTTCAGTGTTATCGATGTCTGTTTGGGATTCCAAGTCCGGTACCAGCTCCGTATGGTGATTCTGGAGTTGGGAGCACGATCGAAAGTGAATTCGGAGGTCCGTCGGTCATTTTGGAGCCATTTTGCTAAAGATAGAAATTTGAAGGTTTTTGAGAAGTTTGCGGAAGTGGACTTTTTGATATCGGGGTCAGAATCTGATTCCGAAAGTTGTAGTAGGTGTGTAATGTCGAATATGACTTGTGTTCAAAATTTGAGGTCAATCGGACGTGATTTGATAGGTTTAAACATCGAAAATAGAAGTTTGAAATTCTAAAGTTCATTAAGTTTGGATTGGAGGTAGATTCATGATTTTAGTGTTGTTTGATGTGATTTGAGGCCTAGAGAAAGTCCATAACGTGTTTTGGGATTGGTTGGTAGATTTGGTTGAGGTCCTGGGGACTTCGGGTGGATTTCGGATGGTTAACGAATCAAATTTGGAAGTCGAAAAAAGGCTGAAGCAGCTGATATCTGGTGTAACCGCACCTACGAGGTTTTCACCGTAGGTACGGAGCCGCACAAGAGTCCAGGAAGCCGCAGATGTGATATGGGTGAAGGAAAGCTGGGACTGCAGATGTTGTCAGGGTTCCGCAGAAGCGGGACCGCGTCTGCGGAAGATTGGATGCAGAAGCGGAAGAGTGCCAGCTTCGAGTGGACCGCAGATGCGGTCAGGATTCCGCAGAAGCGGGACCGCATCTGTGGAAGATAGGTTGCAGAAGCGAAAAAGGAGGCCTGGTGGGGGAACCGTAGAAGCGGTATTTGGACCGCACCTGCGGAACCACAGAAGCGGTCATACGACCGCAGGTGCAAAAATTGCTGAAGGCAGAATGGTTGTTTTAAATTCGGGAATTGGCCATTCTTCTCCCATTTTCACTTCGCATGGGTGATTTTGGAGACCTTCAAGTGGGGTTTTGCATCATCAATGATAAGGTAAGATAATACCATCCGTCTTGAGTTAAATACATCGGTTATGTATGAATTTTTAGCATGTAAATTGGTAGAAATTAGGGTTTTGGTGGAAACACCTAGAAATTTATATTCTTGGAATTTGACCACGATTTTAGGTATGGAATTTAGAAAAAATTATATATTTGAGTTCGTGAAGCTATGGGTAAAATTATTCTTCAAAAATTTTGGAAATCCAGGCACGTGGACCCGAGGGCATTTTTGTCAACCTTTCGGTCGGGGTTAGGAATTGCTATAAATTAGATTGTAATGAATAATTCAGCATATATTAATGGCTTTGCATAATCATTGGCTAGTTTTGGAGCGTGGTGCATAAATTGGAGTCTTCGGAAGGGTGTGGAACGTCGGTTATGGATCTTCAGAGCGAGGTGAGTCTCCTTTCTAACCTTGTAAGAGGGAATTGTCCCCATAGGTGAGTTAATTGGTTATGTGCTCCTAATTGTGGGGGTACGTACGCACGAGGTGATGAGAGTCCGTGCGTAGCTACTTTTATGATATTTTTCGAGTAGTCTAGGACCCAAAAGTATGCTATACTTAGATTAATTGTAAACTTATAGACATTTGAATTGCTTAAATCACCTCGAGTTAGTAAATGAATTTCCACAAAAGATTAAACTTCAATTCAAAAATCTTTAAAAGAGAATTGGCTTTTCTATGGATAATTGTTCCTTGTTGACTACTTGATTGACCGTCTGTGTGTGTTTAATTTTGGAACGGGCCGAACGCCTCGGCAGATTAAATAGATGCATCTATAGGTGCGCCGTTGACCCTTGGCAAGTGCACAGTTTATTTCTGTTGGATCGGGTCATCGCCTCGGCATAATATGTACATGCTTGTATTGTTGCCTTGAACTTATTTAAGTTTTTATTTCCTCGTTATGGTTTGAGAATATTGGATAATAATAAGAAGGAAAAATATGGAAATTTCCTATAAAAGAAATAATTGTTTCCTTGTTTCCTTCTATTGGATTAAAATCATGTTTATAGAAACCGACGATTTTAATGTACTATTGACACCATTATTGGACCACTAGTAAGTGTCGAAGTCGATCATCTCGTCTCTACTTCTTCGAGGTTATATGGGATACTCATTGAGTACACGTTATTTTCGTACACATACTACACTTTTATGCATTTTTGTTGCACAGGTATATGTAACTCTAGCGGCCTACTGGGCGTAACAGCACGGATGATTCTGGGACTAGGTAAGTTGCATTATTCGAGGCGGCCCGCAGCTAGTATAGTCCCTTCCAGTATATTGTATTTAACTCATGTCCACTGTATTCCAGAAGGATGTTGTATCTTATTTCCTTATCATTATATGCTCATGCACTTGTGACACCTGGTTCTGGGATGGTTTTAAAATATTATTGTCACGACCCTAGTTCACCGATCGTGAATATGTCGTGATGGCACCTAGTCCCCACGACCAAGTAAGCCAAATATTGCGGAAAATATAATAAATGCGAAAAAAAAGAATAGAGTAAACCAATTTAAATAACTAGAAGAAAATTGTGCGGTATGCCACTCGGCATGTACAACTCAGTAATAGAAAGTCTGCTAAAATTCCCAAAGACCTGGAAACTCACGGGCAACACAGGCTATAAAAATGTACAGTAAGGCTCCCAAAACTCCAGAATATTCTAACAATCGAAAGAAAGAAAGACTAGATACTAAAGATAGAGTAAGAGGGAGACTCGTCGGTCTGCGGACGCAGCAGGTCTACCTTGAAGTCTCTGAAATCCTCCTGCCTCACTGATAGTGCGTCTGAGTGGAGGTACCTGAATGATCTGCATATGAAAAGAAAAACATGCGCAGGAAGGGCGTGAGTACAGCACAGCGGTACTCAGTAAGTGCCAAGCCTAACCTCGGTTGGGTAGTGACGAGGAAGGTCAGGGCCCTACTGAGGTAAACATAATAAATAATAAGATAACAGAAACAATCTAAATAAGGTCTACAGTAAAATTCTAAACCGGATAAGTACAGGAGAACAGTAGTAGAAAGTACCGGTAAAAATACAAGTAAATTACTACCCTCAACCAGGAATAATAGCCGGGGATCTCTTGGTATCCCGAGGATCTCTTGGTATCCTCATCATATGCACTAGGGATCTCTTGGTATCCCGAGGATCTCTTGGTATCCTCATCATATGCACTAGGGATCTCTTGGTATCCCGAGGATCTATTGGTATCATCAATAAGGGAGCCGGGGGATCTCTTGTATCCCAATATATATATATATATAGAAACATGCGCCAGGGATCTCTTGGTATCCCGCACCTTCAATGCAGAATAAGTCAGGTACAGGGGGATCTCTCGGGAAGCCGCCCCGTAGTCCCAATTTAAAGCACACCACAACAACAACCCATAATCTCAGAATAAATGCTAAACCAGTACAAATAATAGAAATTTCTAACCTAACATGCTTCACAGAGTGCAAATAGTACATTTAAATAATTAAGAAAGTAAGTCAACTAAGCATGTCTAAACCTACAGTTTAAATGATCAAGTACACAGAAAATCTCAATGTAAATACTCCAAGTAGAAACGGGTTTACAAAAATTTGCTCAAGTACGTGTTCGTCACCTCACGAACGTGGCATTCAAATATTCAGAACATGTCCTAAGGGGAAAGGTCCCCCACTCAAGGTTAGACAAGTCATTTACCTCGAACCGGCTCAATATCACTAGAAACCGCGCCTTTGCCATGAGTATCCGGCTCCAAATGGCCAAAATCTATTCAATTCAATCACACATCGTAAATAATATTGCAAACAACTGATTCTACTATTAAAATTAAAGCTAGGGCGCGAAAATAGGTAAAATGACCAAAATGCCCCTCCAACCAACGTCTTGGAATTGAATAATTTTCACATTTTCAGAACCCCCGTACTCTCACGAGTCTAACCATATAAAAATCTCCCAAAACGGAGGTCAAATGCCCCCTCAAAACCCAATAGTTTGGTCTATGAAGTTTTAACCCAAATTAACCAATTTTTTATCCTAAATTCGAATTACAATGATGTATTTAGCTATATAATGATGAAATATAAGGAAAAGGGATCAAAGAAATATTACCCAATGATTTTCTCTTCAAAACCCACTCAAAATCGTCTTCCCCCGAGCTCTCAATCGATTTTCAAACTTATGAGATTAAACCCTCGAAGTTGATACTTCTGAACAGTCATTTCCGCTTCTACGGTCCCGCTTAAGTGAAAAACCAACCGCTTATGCAGTTCTTCATTAAAAGGGACAGGGCTGCATCTGCGATAGCTGGGCCGCTCCTGCGGCTCCGCTTCAGTGAAAATAGCACCGCTTCTGCGGCTTCTGAGGAAGGGGGCACAAGCCACTTTTGAGACGTCCAAGGCCGCTTCTACGGCTCCGCTTCTGCGGTTCCCAAGCCGCAGAAGTGAAAATACCAGAAAGAAAAATACCAGCTATAGCAATTACTTAGAAATTTCTCCGTTAACCACCCGAAATCATCCCGAGGCCCCCGGAACCTCAACCAAAAGCACCAATACCACCTAATACCTTATTAGAACTTGCACCCATCCTTAAATCGCCTAAAACAACACCGGAAATCCAATTAAATCAAATATTCAAGCCTAAGAACCTCAAATTCCAACAAAACACACTTTCGATAAAAAACCTAACCAAACCTTGCCCGAATGACTTGAAATTTTGCACACACAACCCAAATGACATGACGGAGCTACTACAACTTCCGGAACTCAAATCCGACCCTCGGATCAAAAACTCTCTATCGAACCGGAAACTTCAAAAATTCAAACTTCGGCATTTCAAGCCTAAATGAGCTACGAGCCTCCAAAATACATTACGAACACGCTCCCAACCCCGAAATCACCTAACAAAGCTAACGGAACCATCGGATTTCCATTCCAAGGTCGTCTTCACACTATTCCTATTACAGACCATTTTCCACTCTTAAGCTCTTTTTTAGGGACTAAGTGTCCCAAAACACTCCGAATCCTCACACTGAACGTCCCGGCAAACCAAAAGAGCAGAAATGAACTTAGGGGAAGTAGTTAATGGGGGATCGGGGCGTAAATTCCAAAAACGACCGGCCGAGTCGTTACATCCTCCTACACTTAAACATTCGCTCGTCCTCGAACGAATGTTTAAGTGTACATACATGAAGTAGTGAAAAGATGAGGGTACTGGCTGCGCATATCCTGCTCGGTCTCCCAAGTTGCCTCCTCGGCCGGCTGACCCCGCCTCTAAACTTTCATTGAAGCTATGTTCTTTGACCTTAACTTTCTGATCTGCCTGCACAAAATAGTCACTAGTTCCTCAACATAGGATAGATCCTTATCCAACTGGACTGAACTGAAATCCAACACGTGCGACGGATCACCGTGATATCTCCGGAGTATCGAAACATGAAATACCGAATGAACTCCGGCTAGGCTGGGAGGTAAGGCAAGCTCATAAGCAACCTCCCCAACTCGCCTCAAGATCTCAAAAGGGACAATAAACCTCGGATCAGCTTCCCTTTCTTCCCAAACCTCATGACGCCCTTCATAGGCGAGACCCGAAGCAGAACCCGCTCACCAACCATATATGTAACATCACAAAACTTCTTGTCTGTGTAACTCTTCTGTCTGGACTGGGCTGCATGGATTCTATCCTGAATTACCTTAACCCTTCTCCATTGCATCCCGAACCATCTCTGTGCCCAATAGCTTGGCCTCCCTCGGCTCAAACCAACCCACCAGAGATCTACACCTCCTACCATATAAATCCTCATACGGCGCCATCTGAATGCTGGACTGATAACTGTTGTTATAAGCAAACTCCGCCAGTGGCAGGAAATGATCCCATAACCCTCCAAACTCAATCACGCACGCACGGAGCATATCCTCCAAAATTTGAATAGTGCGCTCGGACTGTCCGCCTGTCTGGGGGTGAAATGTCGTGCTAACTCCACTCGAGTGCCTAACTTCTGCTGCACGGCTCTCCAGAACCGCGATGTAAACTGAGTACCTCTGTCTAAGATGATAGAAACTGGAATACCATGCAAACGGACGATCTACCTGATATAAATCTCTGCCAACCGCTCCGATGAATAAGTGGTACACACAGGTATGAAATGAGTGGACTTGGTCAGCCGATCCACAATGACCCGAATAGAATCAAACTTCTTCACGGTCCGTGGGAGTCCAGATATGAAGTCCATGGTGATATGCTCCCACTTCCACTCCAGGATCTCTATTTGCTGAAGCAACCGACCCGGACCCTGGTGCACATACTTCACCTGCTGGCAGTTGAGGCATTTAGACACGTAGTCAACTATATCCTTCTTCATCCGCCTCCAGCAGTAGTGCTGCCTCAAGTCCTGATACATCTTCGCGGCACCCGGATGGATAGAGTACCGCAAGCTATGGTCCTCTGCTAGAATCAACTCTCGAATACCATCGACATTGGGCACACAAATCGGCCCTGCATCCTCAATACCCCATCATCCCCGATGGTCACATCTCTGGCATCACCACGTCGAAATATTTCCTGAAGAACAAGTAAATGAGGATCATCATACTGCCGCTCCTTGATACGATCAAATAGGGAAGACCGAGAAACCACACAAGCTAGAACCTGACTGGGCTCCGAAAGGTCCAATCTCACGAACTGGCTGGCTAAGGCCTGAACATCCAATGCCATAGGTCTCTCTGAGGCTGGTAAATATGCCAAACTTCCCAAACTCTCCGCCCGGTGACTCAAGGCATCAGCTACCACATTAGACTTGCCGGGGTGATAAAGAATAGTAATATCATAATCCTTTAACAACTCTAACCATCTCCTCTGACACATATTCAGGTCCTTCTGCTTAAGCAAGTGCTACAAACTCCGATGGTCAGTATAGATCTCACAAGGCACCCCATACAAATAATGACGCCAGATCTTCAAGGCATGAACAATAGCAGTTAACTCAAGATCGTGGACAGGTAGTTCTTTTCATGCACCTTTAACTGTCTGGACGCGTAGGCAATCACCCTATCATCATGCATCAACACCGCTCCAAGTCCAACCCGTGAGGCATCACAATAAAATGTATAAGACCCCAAACCGGTAGGCAGCATCAAGATTGGGGCTGAAGTCAAAGCTGTCTTGAGCTTTTGGAAGCTTGCCTCACACTCCTTTGTCCACTAAAATGGGGCACCCTTTTGGGTCAATCTAGTCATAGGGGCCGCAATCGATAAAAAACCCTCCACAAAGCGATGGTAATAACCCGCCAAGCCAAGAAAACTGCAAATCTCTGTAGCCGATGAGGGCCTGGGCCAACTCTGCACGGCCTTCACCTTCCTCGGATCCACTCGAATGCCCTCACTCGATACCACGTGGCCTAGGAATGCCACAGAACTCAGCCAGAACTCGTATTTTGAGAATTTTGCATATAATTTCTTCTCTCTCAGAGTCTGAAGCATTGTCCTCAGGTGTTGCTCAACTCCGAGAATATACCAGAATATCATCAATAAAGACGATAACGAATAAGTCAAGATATGTCCTGAATACATTATGCATCAAATGCATAAAAGCTACCGGGCATTAGTCAGCCCAAATGACATAACAAGGAACTCGTAATGACCATACCGAGTCCTGAAGGCAGTCTTCGGGATATCTGGCTCTCGAATCTTCAACTGATGATAACCTGAGCACAAATCAATCTTGGAAAACACCTGTGCGCCCTGAAGATGGTCAAACGGATCATCAATACGAGGTAAAGGATAATGGTTCTTCACTGTAACTTTGTTCAACTGGCGATAATCAATACACATACGCATAGAACCATCCTTCTTTTTCACAAACAAGACAGGAGCACCCCACGGCGAAATGCTGGGCCGAATAAAACCCTTACCCAACAATTCCTGCAATTGATCCTTCAACTCCTTCAACTCAGGAGGAGCCATGCGATAAGGAGGAATGGAAAATGGCTGAGTGCCCAGCAACAGATCAATGCCAAAATCGATATCTCTATCGGGCGGCATGCCCGGGAGATCAACTGGAAACACATCGGGGAAATCCCGTACCACTGGGACTGAATCAACAGAAGGGGTATCAACACTGATATCTTTCACATAATCTAAATACGCGGCGCACCCCTTCCCAACCATGCGTTGAGCTTTAAGGAAAGAGATAACTCTACTGGGAGTATGATCTAAAGTACCACTCCACTCAATACGTGGAACACCTGGCATAGCCAGCGTCACGGTCTTGGCATGACAATCAAGAATATTATGATGGGGCGACAACTAGTCCATGCCCAGAATAATATCAAAATCGACCATACCGAGTAATAATAGATTCGCACTGGTCTCAAAACCACAAATAGTAGCCAAACACGACCGGTAAATGCGGTCCACAACAAGAGAATCTCCTACAGGAGTAGAAACATAAACGGGGGCACTCAAAGAATCCCGAGGCACACCCAAATGTGAAGTAAAATAAGAAGACACATACGAATAAGTAGAGCCTGGATCAAATAGAACTGATGCCTCTCTGTGACAAACCAGAATAATACCTGTGATGACGGAATTGGAGGCAACTGCCTCAGTGCGAGTAGGAATACAATAATATCTGGCCCGAACCCTCTCATGGGGGCTACCTCTATCTCCCCAGCCTCCGCCTCTGGCTGGATAGGCAGGTGGGGTAGCAACGGGAACCTGGACCATAGCCTGAGAACTCTGAAGAGCACGTTGTGGCTGAGCAGTCTGTGGAGGTGCACTCCTCCCAAGTCTAGGGCAATCCCTCATGACATGATGGGTGTCACCACACTCATAGCAAGCTTTGGGAGGATGTGGTGGCTGTGACTGACTGGAACTAGGCCTGCTATACTAACCTCTGAAAGCACCCCGCGCAGGAGGCGCGCTAGAAACTGGAGGTGCATAATAAGGCTTCTAAGGTGCTGGCGGAGCTGGAGTACTACTGGCTACTGGCAAAGCTGAATGTACAGGGCGACCAGAATAACCCCTACCATATCGACCTGCTGATGGGGTACGGGCACCAGAGTAGTGACCCCACTCTCGAGACCTCTTGGCCTCCCTTTCCCCTCGCTCCCTAGCGGGCATACCCTCAATCCTCCTAGCAATGCTCACTACCTACTGGTAAGGAATATCCATCTCCAGCTCTCGAGCCATGCTGGACCGGATAGGCGGAATAAGACCCATGATAAACCTCCGAACTCTCTCCCGAACTATGGCAACCAAAGCCGGTGCATGTCTAGCCAACCTGGTATAATGGATGGCATACTCTGAAACTGTCATAGCACCCTGGCGCAAGTGCTCAAACTCCGCGTGCCATGAATCCCTAAGGCTCTGGGGAACAAACTCTCTCATGAACATGTCTGAGAACTAGGTCCAAGTCAGTGAAGCAGCCTCGAATGGACTGTCTACCTCATAAGTACGCCACCAATCATAGGCGGCTCCCCGAAGATGAAAGACAGCGAAAGAAACCCCACTAGACTCCACTATGCCCATAGTACGAAGGATGCGATGACACTCCACCAAAAATTCTAGGGCTTCAGCTGATGCTAGTCCACTGAACACTGGAAGATTATATTTCTTGAACCTCTCAAGTCTACGCTGCTCATCCTCGGAGACAGCTGACCCATCCCTGGGCTGTACTGGTACTGCGGGTGGTACAGTAATAACCTCTAGAACCTACTCCGTCTTCACTCTCTGCTCAGGAGTGAGGGCTGCGGGAGTCTGGGCCCCTCCCCCGGCCTAGGATGTGGCTGCAGCGAGGGGAAGCAACCCCGCCTGAGGCAAGGTAGTGTACATGCTCATAAACTGAGCCAGAGTCTCCTAGAGGGCTGGAGTAGTAGTGGTCGTAGTAGGTGTACCAAGTGCCTGGGCTCCGACTGGATCTATTGGTGGTACCTCGGTGGTAGCTCGTGCGGGTGTTGTGGCTGCACCTCGTGTGCATCCTCGACCTCTACCCCGGCCCCAACCTCTGACGGCGGTAGCAGGGGGCGCGGGTGCCTGGTCCTCTCGTGTAGCATATGTCCTCACCATCTGTGAGAGAATAAAAGACAGAAGTTTAGAATTGATGTCAAAATATCGCACGACAAGGAATTAAAAAGAAATGAAGATTTTTTCCTAAATAGTTACATAGCCTCTCGTAGATAAGTACAGACGTGTAAGGCCCCGGAAATTTTTTTTCGAGTAATTTAAGATTCCGTCGTGCTAAGGTAGGCTAAATTATTTTATTTCGTATGCAAATAAGGATTATGATATTATTGATATCAATTGGATATGGTAATAAGTGTATAAGTCTTATTATAAGTGATTTGGGGTCTAAGGAGAGGCCTAAGTCTAAGCCAAGTTGGAAAATTGCATATTAGACGAAATCTGTAAATGAGTGCGCACAATACCTTAATTTGAACGATCATATCTCTAGTTATATAAGGAGTTGTGTGATGAACAACCTATCAAATTAAAGCTCTTTGAGTATAGTTTCCAACGCAATAAACCGTTTGTCATTTGGAGGTGTATACAGAAAGTAATGACCATTTTACTTGTAAGGTGTCACTCGCGCGAACTTCGCGCGAACTTTGAAACTTCGCGCGTTTTGCTGAGTATTCTGCCTCCGACGCACGAACAACGTGCTAAGTATGCCAAAGTTCACGTGCCTGGAAGGTTTTAATACCCCTAAATACCGGAAATAAGAGATTTGAGATATCTCTCAAGGTTAGGGTTCTCTCTACACCCCAACTCGACCAAGGCATCAAATTGCACACCTAAGGTGAGTTTTAAGTGTGTTTTCGTGGTGATTTCACTTCTTAATTACTAGTTACAACATGATTTTTGTTTGGATTTCATAGGATTTCTTCAAAACCTCAAGAACACCCCAAATTTGTCTTTCAAGAATTGGTGTACAAGAGGTAATCCTACACCTTAGACTTACATATATGGAGTTATTATGGGATTATGCGTATGAATCATGTATTACAACTTATGGTATGGTGATTGGAGGCTATAAATTTCCAATTTAAATACATGACCATGGTAGGGATTTAAATATGATTATTCGATGGAATTTTGTTGGTTGGGTGTGAATGTTTGACCACACATGTGATGTTAGGAGTATAAATTATTGAAGAAAAATAGTGGGATGAATTGTTGGTTAATAGTGATAATTGGATGAACCAATACTATAGATATGAGGTGTAAAGATCTATGCCTACAAGATGTTTGATAATAGGCCTAAATGGCATAAGTTATGGGATTCAGTACTAATATTGGTCTCATTGAATGTTGTATTGTAGATTGAAGTTGCTTAGGTATATTGGATCATTGTAGTATCATTAAGGGGCGAAATTGAAGTATGTATGGATAACTTTAACCTTTGTAAAGTCAACTTGTTTGGAGTACGAGAAATTGGTACGTGTTATTTATGT
>MU770889.1:71691-96006 GCA_026770625.1 Nicotiana glauca | reverse complement strand
CCCCCCCCCCCCCCCTTCCATTCTTCGGTAGGTCCGTCCTTCAATTTCATTTACCCTTGAAGCCCAAGACTTTTCTATGCTTTTCATCTTTGACAAAACTGTAGTTGAAGAAGTTCCCTTTTGGTGAAATCACAAAATTTTAGAAAGGATTTAAGTGAGAAAGTCAAAGGTTTACCCCTTTTGGGTTTAAAGGGTCCTGCACTCCCTGAGGCCTGAACAGGGTTCCTCAATGTTTGTAAAAAATGGTATTGCTATTTTAACTTCTCCATAAAGAATAATATTATAATTTGTTTCATAAAAAAAAAAAAAAGAATAATATTATAATTTGTTTCATAAAAAAAAAAAAAAGAATAATATTATAATACTGTGTGCGGACAAGTGCAGCTAGTGGTTTTGTTAGAACAGCCTTTCTTCTGAAGCTGGAAGGCATTACATTCTTTTTTTTGGCAACTAAATCCAGCTATTTTGGTTTGCTTTAATAACATTTAGCTGTTCATTCTTCTTTTACTTTTTCCTTGTGGCAGAAAAAGGAGATTGGAAAGCGCAGAAAAGATGATCATAACTCAAGGAAAAATAAAGACAAAAAGGTATTACAGTTTTCTGGGTTGCATAGTTGTCAGTTTTTTTTCTTCTTTTTCCTAAGCCTACTAAAATATGAGGGTGTTTTCTGTCATTGTGTCTCTGTTGAACTTTCTACTGACTTTTGTGTGATACAGTATAGACCCATATGCTGCCATGTCCATATCACGTGGAGAGGTCATTGGTTTCATTTTTGTCATTTACCTGCAAGTATTAAGTGTGTCTTTGTCAACTGTAGACTAACTGTTGTATGTTACAGTATAGACCCACATGTTGCCATGCCTATATCACTGTGAAGAGGTCATTGATTTCGTTTTTTCATTCGACTGTTGAAGTATTATGCATCATAAAAAACTATTTAAGTATAATATTGATGACAGAATATTAAATTCATCGCCTCCCTTGAATGGGCAAAAACTGGGATATTTATTTGTATAATATGAAACTTAGATGTTCACAAGCAAATGGGTTACTGGCATTTTTGGTTTACATTTTTTAAAAGCTACCTCAGTATTGCTTCCTGATATTTGTGCCGCTCTTCTGGTATGCAATCTGCAATTCCCTTCAACTTAGCCGTCCTGGTCATTCCTTACTGCGATTCTCTCTTTGAGCACTAATATATACGCCCCACGTCCAATGAATTCCTATATTCTATTTGTATTGTCTCAGTCATGTCAGCTTTTCCATGGGGGAAGTTTGTCGCAAGGCTCTTCAGTACCTTTCAATATTCTGTCAAGAAAGGTTTATTGGTTCGCCGTTTAATCTTAAAGTAAGTTCAAAAGTCATCTTTATCTCCACATGCGACCCACTTCTGTTTAAACACAATAAAACTGTTAACATTAATACCTATGCTCTAGCAACCAAGGGTTTGACCTAGTGGTCAATGAAGTGGGTTTAAATCTTGGAGGCCAGGGTGTTCACTTCCTAGCAGAGACACAAAACACTAGGTGATTTCTTCTCATCTGCTTAAACTTTGGTGAGCAGACTCGGTACCTATGTTGATGGGAGGTAGCAGATTATTGATGGAATAATCAAGGTGTGCACAAGCTGCCTGGACGCCCCTTTATTCCAAAAAAGAAGAAAAATAAAAATACCTATGCTCTATCAAAATAGGCTATTGTAATTGGGACAGAGAGAATTGAAGAGGCCCTAGTCTCTCTGTTTCTTTGTTTCAAACATGTCTTTACCATGTGGCTTTGTGGGAACTAAGGTAGCAATTAGCTTTATCTTCTACATGGTGCGGAAATCCTTAGGAGTTGAGGACAGAAGTAGAAAATTGATTGCTGCAGCCAGTTGTACTACTAGCTTGTATGTGGTAGGCTTTGTGGATGAATAAGTAGAGGGTGAAAGGACATAATTCTAGACTGTTGGATGAGCTTGATTTAAGAGTTCCCCCTTGACTTTGTGCACAGGAGAAAAAGTATGATGGTGCTTGCTTCGCCAGGAAAAAAGAAGAAGGTTTCGCTGGACTTGCAGTACATTTTTGGTTAAAGGATAAATGAAGGAAGGGAAGGAGGATGTGCAGATAAAAAGAGAGTGGGACGAAAAAAGGAGAAAATGTCTATATCAGTATGGAGAGAAAAAGAAAGAGAAATTCACATCATTAGACATTGATATCCTTAATATGTGTTTACTTTTTTATCATATTCTGGAGCTCCATTTGGCATTGTAGAAAACATTATTAAAAGATATTAGTCCCCCTTCCCTCTTTTTGTTTCAAAGTCGACCCCACCCAAGAAAACAATCAAAGTCAAAAGGGGAATCTTCTAATTGTTTTCTTCTTAAGTGCTGCTTAGTGAGTGAAGGATCATTTTGTTCTGCAACGGGTTTTAGGCTTGCCAAGTATGTTTCAAGATCAGTGTCAGAGTGAAAGCTGAAACAATCCAAAAAAAAGAAAAAAGGATCAGTGTCAGATTGAAAAGAAATCTCAGCAAATATCACCAGCTGGATGGTACCAAAAATGAAACGCGTGTCAGATTGAAAAGAAATCTCTGCAAATATCACCAGCTGGATGGTACCAAAAATGAAACGTGTAAATAGCACTGGACTTGAGCCTCTTAACATCCATCCCCTTTATTTGTGATGTTCTTTCTCTTTCCATCCAAATATAGAAGAATAGCTCTTGAAATCTACCTCTTTGGCCAGCAAATAATACTGGTGAGATGTCACTCAATTCCTCCAGACTTGGGCAACTTTCTTATTCCCACACACTAACACAAAGAAGGTTCTATATCTCAATAAACCAGTCATAATGGAGGAGAGATGGTCCACTGTTTCTGCAGCTTTCTTGCAGAGCATACAATTAGCACTAGTTCTTTTGCTCTCTCCGAAGTTATCACCTGTAAGGGGACTTCGAAAGCAAAAATAGGACGCTTTCCTTGGTCCTTTACTTTTCCAATTATTTTCAAATGAAAAGGTGTCTCGTCTGTGCGGCTAAGGGCATGATACTGAGACTTCAGAATATGAGCCGCTGCTATGCCTTTTTGGCTAAGCAGGATTCAGCTCCTCAAGTTGTGCAATGAGCTTGAAAAAGAAAGAGGAAATAATGGATTCCACCTCCCAGCTTGTGCTATCCTTCGAAAATAGGAACGGATGTGAGTCACATTAGGTGAAAAGTGACAACTGCATTTTGAGATACAAAAATTTCCCGTTGTCCTTATTTCTTCTATACTGGTATCTCACTGATACGTCCTCCCCCCTCCCTTTCGGAAGGAGGCCACGTTATCTTACTGATGGCTCTCCGCCCCCTTCGAAGGATTCTTTTTTTGCCTTCCATCATTCAGCTTTTAAGGTCAAATTTCTCGTTTTGATGTTGGATCGATCTCATTATATAATATGTCTAGGTACTTGGGGCGCAAAAAACTTTACAGACCCACAAAAATAAACACAGACACACACACACACACACACTCTCTCTCTCTCTCTCTCTCACACACACACACACACACACACACAGATTCATACTCTACATGCACACGTCCAACTGGACAATAGATACTTTTTTGCTCTCAGGAAAATCCTATTATATACTATATACTTGCATCTGTTATATGGGGATTTGGTGGGCACGTAGAGAGAAACTACCAGTAACATGAGAACCGTTTAGTATGAAAGCGCACGACCTTAAGGTTTTTGGGTGGATGCTCAGAGTCTTTCAAACCATTAATACATCAATGTAATAGGAATCGCTGGTCGATGTCCAATTGGCTTGCAAAGGCGTTGTAGTTTTAGTGGGTTCTTACTCCATTTGCTCCTCTAGCTTTAAGTCACCTTCACTTCCAAATATTAGTGTGATTAAAGCCAGATTTCATGCCCCCAGTGTATACTGTCTACATGTAGATGTTCCATCAACGCTCATTTTTGACATGTGATGTTTGGTCATAAAGAAAACTATATAGCGGTACAAGTTTCTTCTTGAAGTCATATCATGACCTTTCCTCTTCAATTTTGTTTGCAGTTTGTAAGTTTTGATGATTGAGAAAAATGGAAGGGCTGTTGCCAATTTCATGTTTCTTGATATACGAATCTGCTGGTGCTTCAGTGCTTGTCAGGGCTATTTCCCTTATCTAAGCTTTCATTAGGTAGGACAGCCCAAAAGCTGGGGTTTTTAAAGTGTTGACTTAATTTCTGAGGAAGAAATGACTCGCACCTTTAGCTAAGTCCTCATTAAATGCAAAGGGTATATCCACCTTCTTAGACTGCTATGGACCTACGGTTTCTTTTCAGTTCCAGATTCTAAGTCCTCTTTGAGTGCGTAGGGCTTATGAGCATCTCTGGACTGTTGTGCATCCATGATTTCTCATAGACTCCAGATTCTCTTTGACAGTTTGGTGGAATAATTCGAGATTCATTGCTCAAATTACTTGTGCATCGACCAGTGTTATCAAAGGCGAAAAGCGTAAAAAAGCTCTAAGGTTCGTTGGGGTTTTAAGCGTAAAGCACAAATAAAGCGTGAGCTTTAATGAAAAAATGCGCAACTGGAGAAAAAGTAAAAATATGTATATGTAGTCCAAGACTAATAATTATAAGCATGAATAACAAATATATGGACAAAGAAATTGGAAAAAAATATACAATAAAGTGAAATATCAATTGTTTAATGTCGCCTTTTCATGATTACAATCATTGGCAAAGAATAGTATGCGTAGAGCCTTGATGCGAGGCAAAGCACCCAACATGTTTTGAGCCTCGTTTCAGGGCTTAAGCGCGCCTTTGACAACGCTGGGATCGACTAGTTTTTTCCAAACACCTGAGAGAAATATTTACTTGCAACTGAGCTACTCCTTGGAAAATATTATTCTTATTTGGTATTATTTTAATAAGGCAGTCTTATGCAGTTTTGTCAATAATAGCTTCTTTGTCATGCTTCCCTTGTTTTTGGTTTTAGGAAAAAGTTACAGATTCTATGCAAAAATCTACCCATGTCGCTAATCGTGCAAATGGTCCTCCCTATGCTCAATCTGTTATGTCAATGGACAGTGATGATGGAATTTCCTACAAAGGTTGGTTCTTATTCACACTTCTGGCTTTACATTTAAAATTGGGCGAAATCCCATGTTCTTGAGTCTTGCTTTTCTGTGTGAGAGTCTAGATAGACATGCCTGGAATTGAACTTAAAGGAAAGTTTTACATAATTGGAAAGATAAGTGGATAGAGAGGATGATTAACACATCACCTTTTGTCTGCTACATGCATAATCCGAGATTATCATGTCTGGCATTATTTGTGCGTGTTGCTTGATGCGTCAATATGCATGTGTTAGACTTTAGAAGCCATCTTTTTCTTTTTTCCAGAAGGTATTTTTGTATATAAGTTTCATCCCGAGATTATACCTCTTCTCAGATTTGCTTAAAGTTGAAAAGCTAGATTGGCAGAAATGTGATAATCAATAGCTCGATTATCAAATTTTCATCTGTTTTCCAATAAAAGTGCGAAGTTCCTAATTTTCTATTGACATGTCTAATGATCCAGCCAATTTATTAGTTCTGAAAATTGACGCTAATCAAGAACTTTGAACTCCAATTCTTAATGGAATCCATTTGAACTTCTGTTGTGCGAAGGTGATCCAATTGTTTTCATAATTCATGATTAGCTGAAGTTTGTAGTATTGGAAATAATATGATCAGGAATGCTCGTTATCACTTTTGAAGAGCTAGTCCCTCGGTGAATACACAGAGGATATCATTTAGTATGGAAAATATCAAGAAAGAGATTTCTCTTTTTCCTACGGAAATTAATATACAAGTCAAGAGGAATGTAGCATAGAAGATGTCTTGTAGTATGTAAAAGATGTCATATAGCATGGAGATATCTACTGTCTTCCGTGGATTAATCAAGGAACGCTCTTTTTCCCTTTGCACTTGTAATCGTAACAATCAATAGATTCAAAATAGAAAAAATGGCGAAAAGGAGCAGTCAGTATTACTGTTTTGATATGAAACTGTAAGGACTTTGTATATCTTCTGAGTTTTCTTTCCTTCTCTTGTATCTTTTTGTGGGAATTTCTGAGGAGTGTGTGAATCTTGTAACTTTTGCAGCCATTGGTGGTACCACCGGACAGCTTCTTGAGCAAAATGCTCAGGCCTTGGATCAAATATCTGCAAATTTTGCTGTTTTTAAGGTCAGATGACGGTTCTTGACAATTTCATTTCCACTGCCTCACCTCCGTTTCTTTGTTAGAGATGACGAAAATGGTGTAGGATGAAATACATGAACAAACCATACGAGTCATTTTCTGTTTTTTCTTTACTCCCTTGACCAAGTATATGTGATATAACTGAAATGGAAGTGGAGTTTAGAGGAAATTTGGCTGAACAGGAAATATGTTAAAAAAAATAATTGGTAATTTATTAAGATGGTGGAAACATCAATCATTACGAGTACAATTGTTTAAATGAACTTGAGTTCTGAAAGAAGTGAATTGCATAAAGTCATGTCTTCTAACATTTCGAGATGTACCAGAAAGTTTCATATAAAATGGGATGGAAGGAATAGTATTTCCATTAAAACTGAGAATATTTACCTCTATTCTGTTTTTTATATGAACATTACTTTACCCTTCTTGACCATTTGGTTTAGATCAAGTGTAACAAAGATATTGAACACATTGAGCTTCATTCCATCATCCTGCTTGCTAGCAAGATCCCCTCTTTTTATTTCACTCACCCACTGCATGGTATCTTGCAATTACTCTTTTTATGTACTGCTAAGGTCAAGTCAGCTGTACTCTCGTGTTAAACCCATGTGGATAGATTGTTACTCATTCATCATTTGGTTATTGCTAGTATTGACATCTTTCTTATTTTTGTTTCGGTGCAGATCCAAGACAACATTAACCTTTTCACTCAAGCTCGAAACAATATCCTCACCATCTTAAATGAGTATGTTGTGGTTCATCCTTCCTCCTTTCTCTGTATATGCATGTGTGTATGCTTTTATGCTGTGAATATATGTATTGAAGCTTATGCCATCTCTTTAGCATAAATGAATTTATTTGCAGTGAGTGATACATGCTTCTATTAAGTGGTACCTTTGCATGCATTGTCATCTAGTTTTGCGCAAACTTATGTAATCTGGTTGCAGTATGTATGGCTTGATTTTGAACTTTTATAAGCATATCGTGAATGTCTTCAACTCCTCTTGATTGTCCATATTGGATAAATATGTCCTGTTGCAGCTTGGTTTAAAATGGAACCATGACTACGCATTGTAATTGAAACCATTACGTGAAATGACATTCGAGATTAGGAAGAAACTTGCCACTCTCATACTTAACCTGAAAGATCCCTAATCATTGGTCTTTTATAGATCTGTTAATAAAGTATTTGCTTGTGCTATATCCTAAACGTTGAATCTTGAATGAATGATTTTTTGATCTCCTTCAACCAAAATGTTTTGCTTTAATATATGTTGACTTAAAAATTGTGGAAAATAATTCTTGACGATACTGTGCTGTTTTAACCTTTACTGTAATTCTACTCATTTTGCTATTTCAATGCATGCTAAGATGAACTATTTCTTGCAGTCTGAATGACATGCCAGAAATAATGAAGCAGATGCCACCCCTCCCTGTAAAGCTAAATGACGAGCTTGCCAGCTTAATCCTTCCGCCTCGGCCACCGTTGCCAAACAAATCATGAGATCCTGGTTTCTCTAGGGCTTGGGCTATCGATAGATGTTTCTTATAGTTTACTGAAGTTGAGATCCTCTGGATTACTTAGATAGCATAATAAAATAGTGAATCTAGTCTAGTTATTCCTCGTGGAAATATGTATCAATATGAGTCCTTTGGGCTGTTAGGACTCTCCATTTGTTTACATTAGTTAATTCTCTTTTTATAGTATGTAGTTTTGTATTTGATGTTGATTTATTTTAGCTAGCTGGGTTAGCATGTGCATATAGTTGGAGTAGGAAGGATTGCTGTTTCTGTATATTAACTGATGCAAATAAGTAAAATCCACTGTTTTTGTTGCAATTCACAATTGTTACGGACTAAAATTCTTTCCCTGGCAAAGAGACGAGAAATTGGAGAAAATGGGCAAACTCCTCTTTTCCCTTGCATATGGTGTAGTGAGGATGTCCCCGGGCCCAATTGCCATAGCTAACATTGTAAAGTTTTCTTTTTCTCCTCTAAAGTTATTTGGAGCAATTAATTATAAAGTTTGGTTGTAACAGTTGAGCATTAAAGCACCTATAATAGATGGCAATGAACAATGGACTAGTTGATCAAAGATAAAAGTCACTTGGTGATTTAAAGCTTTTGACTTTGGTAATCCAAATGTCCCTATTTGCATGATCAAGAGTTTATGACTTTGGTAATCCAAATGTCACTATTTCTTCCTTTTTTTTAAAAAAAAAAAAAGGGTTTATGAGATATCAGCTATGTCCATTTATAAGTAGTTTATTACAAAAATGAGTTAATTAGCTATTTTTAGCAAAGAAAAGGTCAAATTTTTATTTTCTTTTGAGTGAGTTAGAATATATTGTATACATCTTAAAGAGTTTGAATCTCGTTTTGTGGTGATTTGGTGGAGTTTTTAGGTGGTTTGAATTGAAAATTCGAAATAGAATATGAACATGGAAAAAAAATAATATATGTATCACAGTGTATCACATATGTACCATATTTATATCAAATGTGTATCGCATGTATATCTATATGTACCTATGTCTGAGATACATATGTGATACAAGTTTGATACATGTGTCACAGAAGAATCTTTTAAACTTGATTTTAACTACGAATTTTGATATCAAACCAATTCAAATCACCTCCAATCTTGCTCAAATTTGGTATATTGCCTCATCTATACGTTATCAACGAATTTCAACCATATCCATTGAAAAAAAAAACCTTTTTTAAAAAAATATTTTATATTATTGGTGGTGAAATTTGACTCTAAACTAGTCTAACTTGCCTTCAAACTTCGTTAAATTTTGTATATTGCCTCATTTATATATTTTTAATGAATCACAAAAATACCCGTTAAAAATACTTCTTTTTGCCTATATTTTGAATGTAATATATCATTGGTAATTGTTTTAACTATTTAAGATAGCAATGACTAAAATGGCTAGTTATTATTAAATATTGTCTTTCTTTGGTACATTTCCATAAGATAAACTACCTAAATTGTCATTCCAAAAACAATTTGTAAGGCCGGAAAATTTTGTTAGGTAATATAAGATTTCGAGGTGCCATGTGGGCTAATTATAATATTTTATGTGCTATTAACATGATGGACATCAATTGAATTTGGTAAATAAGTGTATAAGTCATATAATAAGTAATGTGGAGTCCAATGGGAGGCCTAAGTCTAAGTCAAGTTAGAAAATTTCATAATGGGCTAGAATTCCAATTGAGTTTGCACAAGTCCACACTTTGAACGAGCATATCTAAATATGTATAAGGTTTTGTGTGATGAACAACCCATCATATGAAAGGTCATCGAGTCTAGTTTCCAACGCTTCAAACCGTTCGTCGTTTGGACATTCCTACACAAAGTTATGATCAAATTACCAAAGGATGGATTTGCGATCGCAAAACGACCATGCGGACCGCATATGCGTCGCATAGTGAAGCAGTGTCGGGCAAAATATTATGTTGTCGCATGTTGATTATGCTGTAGCATAATCGATTATGCTATCACATTTCGATTATGCTGCCCACATTTCGATTATGCTATAGCATAATTGCACCATATTTTTGACTTCGGGGTTCATTTTTGAAATTTTTTATATCCGAACCCACTTTGATAAATAAGCTTTGGGGCTTCATTTGGGACTATTTTTACACTAAATCTAGAGAGAGGTGAGATCATTTTAGAGAGAGAAAGAGGAACCTAGCCTCCTAATCATCAATCTTACACAAACCCTCAAGAATCAAGCATTCTAACCTCTAGTTCATTATCTTCCGGGTATGTCCTACTTATAATATTTCATATATGAGATTATGAATTCAAAAATATATATTGTGGGGGTTATAAATAGGCCATACATGTGGGACTAAGTTGTAGTATGTGATGTTAAAGAACTAGTATGGGTAGTTCATGTTAAAATTGGTTGAGGAAGGAAGGAGTTGCCATTTCTAAACCTTGTAGTCTACTTCATATGTTAGGTGTTTAATGAAATTCCTAAGAGAGTTACACCATGGGTAATCTTCCTAATTATTAATCGATTTCCGCTATCTCCTTATAGATCATTATTGCTAGAGGTGTTGGTGTATTGTAGAAGCTTAAGGGAAAGCTCTTTGAGGTATGTATGGCTAAAACCCCGTCTTTTTAGAAATTAAGCTCCGTTGGTGCTTGTGTAAATGCGGTAAGATTAAAGTTTGGGTTCTTGTATTGATTTTTATTTTACATGAATTGATGTTGCAACGTTATATGCGTAAAAGACATGTTTCAATATGATCAATATGCTATTCTTTATAACTTGAAAAGGTGCAAGAAATGTGAATCATGTATTGAAATGCTTAGATAATAAATTGAGATTGAAGAGGGTGAAGTATATGCTAAATTGCCTAGATTTCAGGTCAAGTTTAAATTGTGATTATTATGCCGAATCATGAGAATTCCTCTCTATGCTTTTAACTTGAATTTCTCTTGTGTATGCCCATTATCTTAAATTGCAAGTTTGATGTTAAAAGTGAAAGTGATGTGGAATGTGAGTTATGAAATGTGGCCTAGTGCCAAGTATGATGTGATAATTGTGGCCCTAAGTGCCTATGAATTGATATATGTGAAGTAAATATTGGAATGAAATTGTAATTGAGGTAATGTCTTGGTAAGACAGCTTAGCCAATCGGGTCGTGATCGGACGCTATGTTATACATACATGGTGGTAGTCTATTGATAATTGAAACTGAAAAGTGAGAATGAAAAAAGGGTAACGTCTTGGAAGACATCTTAGCCGATCGGGTCGTGATCGGACTCCGCTCAAGGAAGCGGTGGTATTGTGAATGATGATGAACAATATTAAATGTCCCAAACTAAAGCTATGAAAATTATGTGAAAGCTATATGATTCCTTTTATTTGATGATCTAGTGATTGTTTAAAGCTTTGATTGAATACTTAAGATTTCTTTGTTCTTTTATGATAGTTCTTTCTATTGAGATGATGTTTAGTTATACATACTAGTGCTATTCGACGGCACTAACGTCCCTTTTGCTGGGGGCGCTACATCTTTAAATGGATGTAGGTGTTTCCATAGCAGGCAGTGTTGGTCGCATCTAGTGATGCATCTTCCTTTCAGTGGACTTGGTGAGCCCCACTTCATTTTGGGGTCATGTATCGTTGTTTATCTTGTACTTTGTATTTTGAGGTATAGCCGGAGCCTTGTTGACTGTATTTCTATATTACTCTTCAGTTGTATTTAGAGGCTCCGTAGACAGGTTGTGGATAGTGTCAGGTATTGGAAATAAATAGAAATAATAATGTTTGAAAAAGATGTATAAAACTTGTATATCTTCAAAATTATGAACGAAGTTGCTAATGGAAATGAATTGGAAATCGTTAAGACTTGTTTATAGAATTTGATTAATGATGTATTTCCTCTTTATTCAAAGACGAAATTGGGTAGTATGTATGAAACCTATCAGGCTTGCTCAGTCGAATTTACTCGGTTGAGCGTCAGTTGCGCTCCTCAGATTTTGGGGCGTGACAAAATTTCAACCAAAACTAGCCCAAACAAAATATCTACCAAAAATAGCCCAAATGCTCAAACAGAAAGATAGTTTAAACTTTTGAGACTCTTGACTTGAGCAATATTGCAATATTTAATTCCTTATAGTTGATATTTGGAGAATCGAGCATCTTAATTCGATTTATAAATCACTACTAAACCTTTATTTTTTGGATTGGATCGAAGGATTAAGCTGAAAATTCCATGGAAAACCATTGAAGTTTGCTTAAGCTTGTATTCAAAAATTTGAGTTTTCAAAATTGGAATTTATTTCGAGTGGGTGTTATTAGAATAGATTGGGTATATATTAAAAAATGTGAATCTCAATTTTGGGACGAATTGGTGAAGCTTTTAGGTAGTTTGAATTGAAATTTGAGCCAAATTCGAAGTACACAAGATAAAATGGTGGTACTTTTCGTCGGGTTTAGGTGATTATGGTACTGTGAGATACTTTCATATTGAGATATACGAGCAGACTAATGGTTCTGATTATTGAGCTATTATGATATCGAGACTTGGATACAAATCCGTCCCTCCGGAGTCAGGTGATCACCCATGTTACGTGGGCCCTGTGAGTTTCAGACTTACTAATTTTGTTTGTGAGGGGTATTTATGCTAGGAACCCATACATTGCTGAGTGTGTGTAAATTGGTACTAATTATGTGGAAAGGTTGAGTCTAAGCATGCACACATATCATGCACTCACGTAGAAGCATTTCCTTACATGCCATTTCCTGTATATTATTTATCTTAGGTGAACTCGGACTACATATTATGCCTGATCATTAAATCTGAGAAGCATGGAATTTATTTTCTTTGGATTGTGATTCATATTACTGATATTCACTGTTATTGGATTGTTCCTTCTCTTTATTTACATTTATTAATGATTATCTAATTATAGAAGTAGGTATCTTGTTGGTCAGAGCCTCATCACTACTTCTTCGAGGTTAAACTTCATACTTATTGAGTACATTGGGTTGGTTATACCTCTACTACACTTCTACATATTTTGGTGTAGATCCAAGCGTTGATGCTAGTGAAGCACAACCAGATGCTAAGTTAAACACACAAAGTAGTGCTGCTAGTTTGACTGCAAGCCCTTGAAGTCACCTTATTCACATCTATTTACTATTATTTGATTCAGATAATACTGTACTTATTTTAGACCTTGTGTTTTTTTTTTTGCTTGCTACTCTAATAAGCTCATGTACCTAGTGACGCCAAATCCGCAATTGTTGTATTGTTTTGTACTTCTTATTTTGATCTAGACTTATCTATGACATTGATCTTGTTCAGACTTATAATATCCATGCTAGTGATTTATTTAGAGATTATGATTTTTGGTTTGCATAGCCGGCACGTTAGGTGCCATCATTGCAATTGGTAGAATTTGGATCATGATAGACTAGTATCAAAGTCTAAGTTGCATATGTCCATGAGTCATGAGCATATTTAATAGAGTCTTGGTTATCGGCATGGAAACATCTATACTTATCTTTGCAACGTTGTGGGATAATTAGGAAACGTCACTCTCTTTCATTCTCTATCATGAGACTTTGTTTCATCCTGAATTCTAAATCTTATTCCTCTATTTTTCTCATAGATGTCAAAAACACGTGTATCAGTCGTAGCCGAGCAAGAGCTAGTACCCCAACCCGGAGCCATAAGAGGTAGGTGTAGGGCAGGGCTGGAGCTCAGGCCAAAGCTCGTATAGTAGCACCTACCAGAGGTGGAACATTCGTAGTGGCTCGTGGAAGTATGTAATGACCCAACCGGTTATTTTGAGAATTAGCATTCCGTTCGGTGGTTTGAGGTTATGAGTAGTTTCACATGATGTATTATGCCTTGCGTGTATGGTGGATTTTGATTTTTGAGCGGTTCGGAATTTATTTAGAAGAATGATTCTCATGTTATAAGCTTTAAGTTGGAAGAGTTGACCAAGTTTGACTTTTGTGTATTTTGACCTTGGATCGGAGTTTCGATGGTTCCATTAGGTCCGGATGGTGATTTTAAACTTGGGAGTATGCCCTGATTCATATTTGGATGTTTCTATAAGGTTTTAGCTCTATTTAGCAAAAATTGGCAATTTGAAGGCTTGGAAGTTCATAGGTTTGATCGGGGGTTAACTTCGATATTATTGGGTTTGAATTATTGTTCCATAAGTTGTAATAGTTTGTTATATCATTTGAAACTTGTGTTCAAAATTTGAGGTGATTCTGAATTATTTGGACATGTTCGGTGTAAGTTTGGAATTTAAAATTTTAAAGTAGTTTATTAAGCTTGATTTTCGGTGCGATTCATGATTTAATATTATTATGTGAGATTTGAAACCTCGAGTAGATTTGTGTTATATTTTGAGACTTGTTGATTTGTTCTACAGGGTCCTGAAGGGTTCGGGTAAGTTTTGGGGTGGTTTCAGATCATTTTCTTTCATATATAATTGCTGGTTTTTCGCTATTTTCTGGTGCTGACGGTGTTCATTGTGATCGCGTGAAGAGGTTTGCGATTGCCCAGTGTTTGGGAGCTGGCTGGAGATTTATACAGTGTGTTTGCGATAGGTGGAGCATGTTTGTGTAGTGCTGGGATTGTTGTTCTTCGCGTTCGCGTATAGGGTATCACGTTCGCGATGTGTTGGGGGTCAAAGGTCAGCTGAGGTCGCGTCTGCAACTGTTCATCCGCGTTTGCAGAGTTTAGGGCCAGTTGTCCATCGCGTTTCCGTGCATCAGGCTGCAGTCGAGAAGCATTCCTGGGGCAATGTTTCATTTCATGCATTGCGATCACGATGGTAAAACCGCGATCGCGTAGGGTACTACCGGGCAACGCATATAAGTTATTAATTTCGGACTTTGAGCTCATTTTGTCATATTTTGAGATTGGGAGCTCGAATTTGGGTGATATTTTAGGCGATTTTCTTCGCTTAGATTGGGGTAAGTATTCGTGACTTTGTTTGGATTATTATTCATGATTATATCTTTGATTTTGGCATTTGATTGATGAATCTAAAAGAAAAATTGGGGGTTTTATAAAAAAAAAATTAAAGTGAATAATTGGGTTTTGAACATCGATTCAGAGTCAGAATTGGATGAAACTAGTATGGCTGGATTCATATTAGAACGGATTGTTAGAATTTGTGAGTTTTATCGGATTTCGAGGTGCGACCCCAGGTTGACTTTTTAGTTGACTTTGAATATTTGGCTAAATATTTGACCTTTATCATTTTGGTTTGATTCCTATGGCATTATTTATGTTTTGAGTTGCTTTTGGCTAGATTCAAGATGTTCAGAGGTCGCGTATGATGGCATTTCTAGAGTATTATTTTGGTTTGCTTAAGGTAAGTATCTTACCTAAACTTGTTAGATGCACTAGTTGCCTGAGTTATTTGTGATAGCTACATGCTATGGGTGGTGCACATATGAGGGGTTAAGCCCATGTGCGTGCACCGGGGTATATTTAAGCTCGGGGTAATGCGTAGGCTATGATATGCCTCAAATTATTTGCTAAGCTTCACACTGTGATGTATCTTATATTTGTACCCCTTTTGTGAGATATTTGAACCATGTTTGAGGTTTCATAGATGTTAATCTCCTAATTGAATATGATAATTGCTACTTTCGTGATGTAATTGCCTGGTTGAGCTATGGTAGCACACTTCGCACATACATACACCTTGGCATGTGTCACCTAGTTCTTGGGGGTTGTACTATTTTGATCATGTTCGGACCATGTTATGATTGTATCAGATATTATATTATTTCGAAATCATTCCTATCTTTAGTTATGATATGACTCTGTTAATTAAAGGAATTTAGACTATATTATATTGGTTATGAGTTGTCTTGCTTAGCAAGTATGGCTCGACGCCATCATGGCCTGAGGTGGGATTTTGGGTCGTGACATATTTATTGAAATATGTCACTTTTTAAGTATATGAGTGAGTAATACGGTGGGTTTAAAATTAATATTAGAGGTAACGAAGCTTTGACATTGTCATTATGAGCGGTAAAATATTTATAGCTAGAATAGTTCGAGAGAATATATCTAGTAAATTATCGTAATTGTTCGAGGGAGGATCACGGTAAGTAAAGTGTTCATGATCAATAGAGAATGATTAGGCGAGATTTTAATTAATATTGCACAAAAAATTTCATCAATTGGGAGAAACATAGGTTTAGGCTTTTTAATCTTGTCTACAACACTTACTGAATTAGTTGATAATTTATTGCCTTTTCTTTATCTGAAATTAATTAGGTTAAACAATCAAAAGTCATTATTCAAATATTTCATAGTATTGATTCGCTTGAATTCTTGTTATAGGTTAAGCTATGGTTGATAGATTAACTCCCTATAGGATCTGACTCCCGCCTCTTAAATTGAATTATATTTGTGACGATCGCTGGTCCTCTTATAAGACATAGTTAGGTGTAGTAAAATTTGGCGTTGATGCCAGGAATTAACATTGTTATTAATTACAAGTTGACAATGTTGCTAGGACTTTTAGTTTAAATCAAATTTCTTTGGTTCTAAAACTTTTTCCATTGATTCTCACATGTAGAATCTTGTGTGTCGCGGGTGTATGTCTGGAAGCTCCTCAAGAATTGGCGAACTATTCGAAGGTTTTTAGATCTAGAGAAGGCATTCAAGGCAATAAACTAAGCGAAAAAAAAGATAAGGAAAGACCTGATAATCAAGAGAAATTTGAAAGTGAGATCGACATGGGTGATAACATGAACAATATGACCCGAACAATCAAAACAATCGGGTTGTGGCACCTCTTATGCCAGAAGTTGTTCTTCATAACTGGGCACAACCCACCGTTGATAATCTAGAAACCACAATTACAGTTCCTCACATATAAGCGGAGACCTTTCAAATTACCAACAACATGTTGCTTTTGCTGCAAAGCACGAGACTGTTCTCTAGGTCTTATATTAAAGATCCACAACAGTATTTAAATTTTTTTTTATCAATTTGTGTCACTTAGAGGCATCCAAATATGACAACGAAAATAATTTGTCTGCCAATTTTTTTTATTTTTAGTGACTGGAGAAGCATAGACTTGATTAAATTTGTTCCCTATCAACTCCATAACTAATTAAGAGGAATTATCAAGCACTTTTTGAACAAGTTCTATTTGCCCAATAAGACTACAAAGTAAATTGAGATATTACAATTCGGGTAGAAACCAACTGAGACTTTGCATGAAATTTTGGAAAGGTTCAAGGGAATATTAGTGAAGTATTTGCACCACTGTATTCCAGATCAGATGTTAGGACAGAGATTCTATATGGGGTTGGCTGATAGTCTGAAGGCTAATGTTAATGCTTCAACATGTGGCTCTTGAGAAAATCATTCACAAAGTGAAAGATTCTTATTGATAAAATGACTCAAAATTCAAGATTGATGATGAGGGATACCATACTCACACATGTTTTCCATTCAGCGGCTCTTGATCTAAATAATTTGATAGTTGAGAATATGGAAACTTTGATGAATCAAATAAGAATTTTTACCAAAAAGATTGAAGAATCTGACCATAAAAAAATGTTCATATAGTTGATACTACAAATGAAGGGTTATGCATACCTTGTATTAATGTAATGACCCGCCCAGTTATTTTAAGTTCTAAAGCCACATTCCCTAATTTGATGCTTCCCTAGGTTGCCTTTATATATTATGAATAAATAGCTTGGCTCACGAGAGGTTCGGGAATATTTTAAAAAACTTAGTTCCTAGTTAGAGGTTTGAAGTTGAAGGAGTTTACTGAGGTTTGACTTTTGGGTAAACGAACCTCAGTTCATATTTTGAAGGTTCCAATAGGTTCATATAGTTTGGACTTGTACGTATGTTTGGTTCGGGCATCGGGTGGCCCGGGTTGTTTCGGTGATTCTAGTGGAAAGTTGAAAATCTGAACTCAAGAAAGTTTGATATTTTGGTTTGATGAGTAATTCTTGGTTTTGATGTTGTTCTTAGTATTTTTAGCCTTTGGAAAAGTTTAAATAATGTATATCAATTTGTTAGGATGATTGGATGGGTCCTGAGGGGTTTGGATGTATTTCATGGTGGTTCCAAACCATTTGGAGCTAAGATGAGATTGCTGGTTTCTGGTGTCAATAGAGTTATTCGCGATCGCGTGGCATATGTCGCAATCACGTAAAAGGATGGTGGCAGGTGAACTTTTACTCTTTGTGACCGTGTGGAGGAGGTCCGTGATTGCAATGTGTTGTCTTTGTAGGCTACGCGTTCGCATAAGGTCAGATGCGATCATGGTCTGAGTTCAGGGGATTATGCTTCGTGATCGCAAGGAAGGGTTCAAAAATCCCGTAGGTGTATAGGTGGAGCTTCATGATCGTGTGACTGTACTCACGATCTCTTAAGAGGGAGTTCAGGTGGTGGAGCTCAATTTTGAAAGTGCAAGAGGGGAGGGAGTGAATTGTAGCTTATTTTACAACTTAGTTAACTAAGAAAGGAATTATTCGACTAAACTTCACAGTGGGATTAATCGCAACAGAATTAATCTCGCAGACAAAAAACTAAAGGAGGCACATCAATTTTTATACTAGTTTTGCGGTGTGGTACCTATGTCCATTTTCTTTGGATCACAAGGGTTCTCTTAGACTTTTAGCAAGTATTTATCACAATGATGGTTTTAGTACGTTCACCACCAATGATGTACAACAACAATATTTTTTTCTAGTGTTGACACAACTCTTATTTTATTTTCTAACTCTTCCTATATTTTGCGATATTTGTAGACTCAAGAATAAGATGTTTGTACTAAAACTAGAAAGGTGTAGAAACAGATGTGAAGTTGTGTAAGCTTCCTTTTCCTTATGGTTCTTCTTTTATAATGCTCGATGAGTCTTCTGATTTCTCTTTTCGGGGATCGTAAAGCAGCAATGATTGGAGGTCTTTCCTTGTGAGTCATAGGCTTCTAAGAGTGAGACCAAGGGTAGCCTCATGAATCTAGCTTGATAGGTATGGCCAAATTCATTCTCATTTTGAAATTTTGGTTCCTCCAATTAACCTTGATTAGAGCTTCCGCAGATTGTCGTTTGATTTGCTCTCTGTCCTTGATTGGCTCTCTTTCCTTTCTTGCACGATTGAGAATCTTTAGCAAGTTTGATTGACTGTCTTTCCTTCGTTATTCTTTGATTGATTTATTCTCTTTCCATTTGATACAGAGTTCGAAGGACATAGTCGTTGGCTTCCTCTGATTTCCTTGTATGATTTTCTTTTCTTTCACTCATCAGTGCTACACAAAGTAAGATGACATTAGTCTAGGATCTTTTTATTATTGATTAATATTAAAATTTTAAACCTAACAATCTCACCCTTTTTTATGATGATAATAATCCAAAAAGAGTTCGGCTAATTTAGGGGATACTTCCCTTTATGAGTGTACTTCAGCTCCCCCTGACTTTGTGTTTCTTGTTTGTTTGCATGCTCCCCCTGTCTTTGTAGTCTTTTTCTTCTCCCACTTTGACATAAATAAAAAACATCAAGAGGAGAATAATAGTTAGTGATAATACTAGTTAAGCAGGAAAAAAATATATACATCTAATAGTTATACCGGGCATAGTCGACTATATGCCCATCCAGACATATCAAAAGATAAGTTTTAACAACCAACAAAAAAAAAACAAAAAAAAAAGATTATTTAAATAGCCTAGACACTTAATTCCTTCCAAGAAAATACTTCAAAGTGTTGATCACTTTGGTGCAGAAAATATCATAGGAGGCATAAATATCCTTGGTGACTTTGGTCAGCTTCTCAGTGACGTCCTACATAGCCCTGATCCCTTGCCTCTTTGTGGCTTGGAGTGATCCTTAAACTAGCCATATCTTCTCTACTTTCCTTTGTTACTTTCATGGTCTTGTCTGCTTGTTCCTGCACAGAGGTTAGCAATTCCTTGATATCTGCAATATTCTGCTGCATTAGCAGCAACTTATACGAGGAAGAGGATTTACTAGCTTCAGATTTAATCCCTCCAGTGCCCTATTGAGGAGTGGATCCTGGTGCTTTGTCTTTCTTGAACCAGGTTCCCTCAACCAAGGTCTACCCCATCATGGCAAAGGCAATCTTGTCGTATGTGCTGGAGATGGTTTTAAGGGCATTTGGAGACAAATCTACTTTCATAACTTACAAGATGTGAGATATTAGTAAACCATAAGACAAACTGTTAGCAGAAGATGATACATCCCTGATGCTTTCAAGCATGTACTGACACACCCAGGAAAACCAATTAATAGCTTCCCTTTCATAAGACAGTACAGGAAAAACACATATCTAAGAGAAGGGTGCTAAGTGAACCAGTACGAGGTAGCAGGGTGGTAGAAGGAATATGGCTAGTACACGATGCTCAAATTTCAGATTTTTGGGACCAATGTCAGGGGGGTTTACAGACAACACACTTTTTGTTTTCTCAAACGACACTTCAAAATTACCAGGCCAAGAATGTTGCAGAAAGAGACTATACCCAACAAACTTTGCTACAAAGATTTTTTCAAACCGATAAGATTCAAGAATAATGTGAGATCCCAAAATAATGGATTCTAAGTTATCTTTATCATTCACAAACAAATTTGCATAAAACATACACACATGCTCTTCATAGACAACATCACCAATAGTAGCAAATAGGGAGGCAAGTTTTTGAGTTTCAAACAAAGAGATAACATCACATTGAGAGTTTTTTTTTATAGATTTCAAACTTACAATGTGACCATAAGTAATCGACTTCCCTTGAAAGTGACAAATTTTGTTTTTTCTTCGAGACCATAGAAGTTCATCATGCCTTCAGGCAGAAACTCCATGCTTTAAGTTTCCTTCTCTTTTGAGATGATTGTTTGGGGTGGACTCCACTAGTTGTTTTCCAGCCTTATTTTGAGTGATAAGAATTTCTTTTTGAGAATCACTGGATTCATCCTCGAGCAGTTGATGATCTATACTTTTTGACGACTTTACATCCACAGGATCATCAGTTTGATGGTTTTTCCTAAAGCGATGGCTTCTTCTAGGCATGGAGGAGGATGGAGAGGTTTTGGTTTTGGCCATTAGTAAGAGTGAGCATAGAAAAATAATTACTTTTATTGAGATAGTGGTAGATATGAACAAGAGATTAGAGGTTAAAATGGGTGAATGGACGCCTCAATTCTAGAGAGGCGTGTGAAAGGCAACTAAAAAGTTGCCTTCTGCAAGCTTGCCGCCAGTTGTAACAACCTGGCCGGTCGTTTCATGAGTTACCGCTCTGTTTTCCCTATTTCTACTTCTTTATGTGTTTTAGCTGTATTTCATCATATCGTGTTGGTTGTTATGTGCTCGGAGTGTTATGGGGTGAAATGAGACACTTAGTCTCTTATTTGGAAGCTTTAGTTAGAAAAGTCAACCGGAAGTTGACTTGTAAGTAAACAATCTTGGAACTTGGTTTTATGGTTCAGATAGCTTTGTTAGGTGATTTAGGACTTAGGAGCATGATCGGAATGTATTTTGGAGGTCTGCGGTAGATTTAGGCTTGAATTGGCAAAATTGGAACTTTGGCTTTTTCCGGTTGGTAGTGGAAATCTTGATATCGTGGTCAAAATGGAATTTTGGAAATTGGAGTAGGTGCGTTGTGTCATTTTTGACGTGTGTGCAAAATTTCAGGTCATTCGGATGAGGTTTGATAGACTTTTTGATCATTTGCGAAATTCAGAAGTTTTGGGAATCCTTAGGCTTGAATCCGAGGGTATTTTGGTGTTGTTTTGAGTGATTCGAAGGCTCGACTAAGTTTGAATGATGTTATGGGATGTGTTGTCATGTTTCGTAGAGGTCCCGAGGGCCTCGGGTGTGTTTCGGATGCCCAACAAGACATTTTCGGACTTGAAGAGTTAGTAGATTTTGCTGGTATTTTTGTTGTAGAAGATCATTCTTCGCGATCGCGTGAGGAGGCTCACAATCGTATAGAGCATTCTTGGAGACCAGGCAAGGTTTTCATCGCATTCGTGGAGTAAGGGATGCGATTGCATAGGTTGATCAGGTGAAGAATCGCAAACGCGTGGGTTATGTCGCGTTCGCGTAGGGTTATGTAGACCAAAGCTGGGGCCACGTGTTTATTCATCGCGAATGCGATCAGAGGCCCGCAATCGTGTAGGTGAGAGAATAAGAGCATCGCGTTAGCATGGTGATTAACACATTCGTGTAGAGTTAAGTCAGGAGCCAGGGAAGTTGTTCTTCGCGATCTCGAGGGTCTTTCTGCGATCGCGATTAAGGAAGCACCTAGGCAGAATGTTTAATTTCAAAAATGAGGGCTTAGGTTCATAATTCCAAAATTCATTAGAGAGCTCGAGAGAAGGCAATTTTGGAAGGTATTTTCATAGGATTGATTGGAGTAAGTGTTCTTCACTCAAAATTGGTTAAATCCCATGATTATGTCTTGATTTTTATCATTTAATTTGGAAATTTGGTGTGAAAATTGGGGAAAATGGAAGAGAATTTGGAGAGTTAATTTTGGGGATTTTGATGTCCATTTGATGTCGGATTTTGGTGAATTTGATATGGGTAGACTCGTGAGCGAATGGGTTTTCCAGTTTTGTAATTTATATTGGATTCCGAGACGTGAGCCGAGGGTCGAATTTGGCCAATTTCGAGATTTTTGAGTTAATTTGATTATTTTTGCTTGGTCTTTGTTCCTTTAGCGTAGATTGATAAAAATATACTGATTTTAGCTAGGTTTGGAGCATTTGGAGGCTGATTCGAGAGGCAAAGGCATCGCGGGCTAGAGTTTGGACCGTTTTGAGGTAAGTAATGATTGTAAATGTTGTCTTGAGGGTATGAGACCCTAGATTCCACATAGTCCCATTACTTTGCAGTGACGCACACGCTAGATGACGAGTGTGGGGTCGTGCACTATTGGGGATTGTGACTTGGTTCGTCCCGTATGACTATTAAGTCGTGTATTTGGTTGAAAATGTTTGATATTATTGTGTTTTAGAAAGTATTACTATGTTTGGGGTTGAATGTCGTGTTTGGGCCTCGTGCCGACAGTTTGGACCCTTAGGGGATTTTTACTACTATCTCCTCACTGTTTTTGGTTTAACATTTACACTCAATCACGCTATATTTTACTAATTTAATAACTCGATTCTATTTACTCCGTTTTGATTCTATAAATGATATTTTGGACCGAGCACCTGTTTTACTATTAGCCCTACTGGCTTGAGAGGTTTGTGACTAAGTGAGGTCGAGGGCCCGTGTTGTGAGGATATCATGGGATCGGGCTGTGCATCGCAGCATGTTGCACTGATTAGTGATATATGATAGGCCTAGGGCCTGATTTATGATGCCAAGAGATGGCTTGTGATAGCTCTTGGGCTGTAGGAGCCCCGCGGAGTCTGAACACCCTAGTGAGCGCGGGTACCCAGTGTGTGTGATGTGATGTTGCCCGAGGGTATGATCTTAATTATGTTGTTGCCCAAGGGTCTGATTATGAGTGATTGTGAAGTAGCTCGAGGGGCTCGTTCTGTTGATATTTTACCCGAGTGGCGGTTTATGGTACATGTCTTGCCCGAGTGGCTGTTTACGTTTCCTATCATTTTTACCCCCTTTTCATCACTTATTTGAAATTATTGAAAGATGTTTTTTAAAATGAAAAAGGCTTCTACTGAAACTGAGTTTGTTTGACGAGATAAATAATTTCTGTACTGTTTGGGAAATATACTGTATTTGCTGTAGTGCTATGACACGAAATTTTTTGTTTGTTACTGCTCAACTGCTTTTACTTTTATTACTTACTGGGTTGGAGTACTCACATTACTCCCTGCACCTTGTGTGCAAATCCAGGAGTTGCGGGTCACGATAGTGAGCATTGATTGTCCATTCACCAGGATTTTAGAGTCGACTAGGTAGGTGCATGGCGTTCACAGCCCTGTTCTTCTCCCTCATATTTTCCCTAGACTTATTTAGTTTTGTCTTCCAGACTTTGTTAGACTTTATTGTATTGAGACAGAGTTGTAGTTGCTCGTGACTTGTGACACCCTGATGTCAGGCTTGTGTTATATTTCTCACTAGTTATTTAGACTTATATTATGAGATTTTGTTAATTAATGGCTTAAAAATGACTTTTATAGAGCAATGGTTGGATTTGGTAATTGTGTCGGCTGGCCTAGTTTCACGATAGGCGCCATCACAACCGGGTCGATTTTAGGGTCATGACAAGTTGGTATCAGAGCCTAGGTTACATAGGTCTCACGAGTCATGAGCGGGTCTAGTAGAGTCTTGCAGGTCGGTACGGAGACGTTTATACTTATCCTCGGGAGTTTGCAGAATCTTTAGGAAAAACCTCATATCCTTGAATTCCTATCGTGTGAATCTATTGATTCTGGTAACTAAACTTCTGTTATTCTATTCTCTCACAGATGGTGAGGACATGTGCTACCGGTCAGGACGAATGACCACCAGTACCACCAGTTGGGTCCACTAGAGGCCGAGGATGCGGTCGAGGCCGTGGTAGGGGCAAGGGCGTAGCCCTCACAACAGCTAGTCCAGCATTTGCAGATCAGTAACCCCCCCCCCCCCC